>JANHZT010003175.1:113503-124277 GCA_032468215.1 Stegonotus admiraltiensis
AAGAAGAAGAAGAAGAAGAAGAAGAAGAAGAAGAAGAAGAAGAAGAAGAAGAAGAAGAAGAAGAAGAAGAAGAAATTTCACATCTAATCCAAGGAGCTTCATCATCTATGATGGTGGTGGTGGTGGTGGATGGAATGATGAAGCATCTTGGATGAGAAGTGAAATGTCTTCTTCTTCTTCCTCAAGTATAAAAACAGTGCAGTTACCTTTTTGAAAATGCACCTTTGAGACAACTGTGTCCTGGAGAACTGAGAATCTCCATAGACTTAAAAATGTAGAGTTCTCATTATGCAGCATTCCTTTGCTCCAGGGTCACAAATGATCCTGGACCACAGACTTTTGATTTTCCTGAAGAAAATATACTAAACAAGAATAGGCACACTGGAGATGAGAACAAAAACAAAATTTAAGGTGTGAGGATACATATGAGCATCTTTTATATCCACAGACTTAATAGAATTCAGTTCCTGCTGCTGAATGCCAGTGCTGTGCAACTCAAACATTCACAACAGATCAACGATGGGAAAATCATGGTTTTTGGGTTAATTTCAAAAGCGATCTGTTTCAGATTTCTGGTCAGATCAACCTGAAAAGGGTAGCCACCATTTATAGCTTTCTTCAGTTTTTCCAAAATAAAACTGGCTGCCTTTAGCATAACATCAGAACTGTTAGGAGTCCTTAAATTTAGCTATTGTAATTTTCGGCTCTGTTAATCTTCTGTCAACTATCTGGTGAGTGTAGTCTCCAAGTTAGGAAGTCTTTGTCAATATTTTAACATTTCTTTCAGGGCTGCCCATTTCTTTGCCTCTCTGTGAAACCCTGGACTATCTCAGAAAAACCTACAGTCTCCAAAAGTAGAGATCGCTTGAGCAGGAGAGAAATGGGAAGGGCAAGCCTATTACCTTTCTGGCAGGAGTCCTAAATATGCATGCCAGTTGTTCAAACTGCAGTGCTTATTCATGGAACAGGGGTCTCTGCTCAAGGAAAACCCTTCAATAGATGAAAGCATGAGTAATAACAAAGCTGGCATCAAACTGTTTAAAGGGGAGATAAGCAGCTGAGGTCAGGTTCTTAGAGGGCTGCCCTTTATCTCTTTTATAGCTGTCCCAAATGCAAAAGGAGAGAATATAAAAATCATTTTTTAATGCTTGTTCCTGCAATACTTTAAACAAGTACTGAAGTCAGCGAGCCCAAAGACTGGATCAGCCATGGATTAAGAATGTGTCTATCTGAGAACTGCAGCCAAAAGATTTAAGTCAAGGCCCTTTTATAGGATCCAGGAGTAATAAGAATGATTCTGAACATATCCTTTCCAGAGCCTTGCTTAGCAATGGAAATTCTGGTACTCCACTGTGTTCCTAAGTCAAGGACTACTTCTACACAATAAAATAAATGCCATGAATTGTGAATCTAAAAATTTGGCCATATGGTTGAACCCCAATCACTCATTTTGTTAATATTTTATTTGTAAAATTAGCAGACGTAACAAGTTTGGGCTAAAGGTTGACTTTTAAATCCCTGACCTAAAGAAACAGAAATGAATGGATTGTAAGTTAGCATCAGCAAAAGAAGCATATTCTTCCGATGCTTCATCCTTACCAGCATCATCAAGTGTATGGGTTTATAAAAGCAAGTTGCGTTATAAAGAGCTCATTAGTTTGAGACATCCAGATCAAAGAGCTTCTGCCTATGAGCCATTACCTCACTCCCACAAGCTCACCCAGGCATACCGCCAAATCAGATTCATCTAAACACGAATGGGTAGCAAATCATCTGAGCTCTCTCCACTAGGTCTCCAGATTGCTAAATATGAAATGCAGGCAACCATCAGTCTGGAGCAGCTTAGATCATGCATGCATGTAGAAGAACAAATGCTGAATCATTTCTGGGTTCTGTATCTGTATCTGAATTCTCCTTTGGGCTACATCCTGCAGCATTCAGAATATGGTGTAGTTTAACTTCAAGGTGTGTGTAACAAGTGCACTTACCAGGATTGTGCTTATATTTCTAGAAAACAGTTTAGTGTGCATCTTCTGGGTTTATTTATTTTTATCTATTTATCAAATGTATACTCTGCCCATCTTGCCTAAGTGATTTTGGGTGGTTTACAAATAGCAATAGGAATAGGAATTAGATTTATATACCACTCCATAGGGACGCAGTGGCTCAGTGGCTAAGAAGCTGAGCTTGTCGATTGAAAGGTTGGCAGTTCAGTGGTTCGAATCCCTAGTGCCGCGTAACGGGGTGATCTCCCATTACTTGTCCCAGCTTCTGCCAACCTAGCAGTTTGAAAGCATGTAAAAAATGGAAGTAGAAAAATAGGGACCACCTTTGTTGGGAAGGTAACAGCGTTCCATGTGCCTTTGGTGTTTAGTCATGCCGGCCACATGACCATGGAGACATCTTCAGACAGCCCTGGCTCTTCAGCTTTGAAGCGGAGATGAGCACTGCCCCCTAGAGTCAGGAACAACTAGTACATATGTGCAAGAGGAACCTTTACCTTTACCTTTACCACTCCATAGAGCTTTATAGCACTTTTACAGAGTCAGCATATTGCCCCCAATGATCTGGGTCTCATTTTACCAACCTTGGAAAGATGGAAGGCAGAGTCAACCTTGAGCCCCATCAGGATCGAACTTCAGGCTGTGGACAGAGTTAACCTGCAATATTGCATTTTAATCACTGCGCCACCAGGGATGATTACAAATAAATGCAGTCATATATAAGAGACATCGATAAAGACAAAAAAAGTTGTTTTTTTAAAAAATGATAAAAAGTTAAAAACAGGAGTGAAAACAAGCTTAAAAAGTTTTAAAAGCTGAGGCATCACACCTTCAGGCCACTAACCAGCCTCTCTGTTGGATGATGCTCAGATTCTCATGACACTTGGCACAGCCAGGTCTTGACACTCTTCCAGAAGGCCAGAAGAGTGGGGGCCTCCTTTACTTTTGGTAGGTGCTCCATAAGGAAAGGGCAATGGCAGAGAAAGTTCTTCCTAGTCTCCACCAATCTAAAATCTTATATTGAGATTAGATTGATTGGCGGGGTCCACAGGATAGCCTCCCTGCCTGACTGGGTCAATGTAATTGGGATAAGATGGTTCCTTAGATCAATGGTCCCCAACCTTTCCAGCTTTGTGGACTGGCAGGGGGTGGAGAAGAGATGGTTCTGCATGGGTAGACAGTGAGCATGTGTGCGCAGTTCCATTTGTATGCATGGCGGGCACATGCACCCGCCGCTCACGCAAATGGAACTGCACGTGTGTGGGCTTTCCCGCCACTTCCATGGCCCAGTTCCAAATGGGCTGTGGCCTGGTAGTGGGCTGTGTCCCAAGGGTTGGGGAGTCCCCACCTAAGGTAACCTGGTCCCGTGCCATGTAGGACTTTAATGGTGATTACCAACCTCTTGAGTTGGGCATTCTGGCAGCTCACATAGCAGAGATGTTACATGTAGGAACCTAAGGGCACTAGCTTAACACCAGTAACAACACATTTTTTTAAAATTCAGATTTGATGATACAACTGTTTTAAAGAAGTGAAGATGGAGGCTATGTTTGGAATTCAGACTTCGAACTTGGAATAGGGATTCCCTTGATTTATGAAAGCCGTGATCCATGTTAAAGATTTAGAGGTGGTTTTAATGTGTAGTCTCTCTCTCACTGGAGTACTCTGGAAACGGGAATTCAAAAACAGAGAGGGATATCAATATTAAAGATAGCCTGCAGCAAAGTTAAGAAAACTCAGAGGAAGCCACCACTGGTTAAATTGGTAATACACACTCTGGTTTAGATAGAATCTCTCTCAAGATCTGAAGCCAAGTGTGTTCTCCAGTTTTTTTAAAAAGAAACCTCCATTGCACATTCCCAAGAACATCTAGGAGGATTTATTCTGAAGTGATATACAGCATGTAGTTGGAAGGAAAGGCTTTCTTTATAATGGTGCTAGCAGGGCCCTGTACGCCGTGTTGTAGTAAGCACATTCTGCCCATTGCTTACCCCTCCCACCACCCAAAATGTACAACTTGGACTGTCAGTGACTCACTAGACCTGTTCAGTGTCCATGGCTTGTGCCAGTATTTTCCTTATTTTTTTCGCTCCATGGATCAAAGGTGACAGTAAGAAGGCCTTTGTAACAGTATTGGCAAGGAGACACGGCACATTTTTGCACATGATGGACGCCATGTATCTGATGTGGGGCAAGCACTGAGATTAAGCATAGTTTGTTTTCAACAGTTGGAGGGTGCATAAATTCATAGCTACAGCACAAAACAAAAGGGGAGGGGCAGGGGAGAAAAGGGGAAAAAAAAAGAGGTAGGCTTGCTATGATATGCATGTCTTGACCTTGATTGTGAGCATGTTATTCAACAGAAACACCCCTAGACTAAACTATAGTACTCATAAAGATAGAGCAACACACAGCTGAAATGTGTGGCCAGAATTTCCCACCCCCCCCTTTCAGTCAGGTTCACAGCACTAAGTTGTCTGACAGGATATGAGAGTTGGATTGTATTTATACTGTTCGCGTTTGTTATATAATTAAAGGCCTGTAGAGTAAAGTGAAAGAATTGCCAAGGGGGGAGGGGCCCTGACATCAGATGAAGCTGTTTTTGCAAACTCCAACATGCGTTGCTTCCTTTTTCCTTTTTCGTTTTTTTTTCTCAAAGTGAAAGAAAGCAAGCAAGCATGCATTCAGGAGTAGAGAAGTGCAGTTCAAGCCTATGGCTCTACCTCAGAAGTTAAGCCCCACTATGTTTATGGAGATAACTCTCAAGTAAGTATGATTACAACATTTGCAACACTTCTTCTTCTCTCTTTTTTTTTTGTAGTGGTGGATTATTCTGTATTTTGCATTAATTTCTGGTCTGTACAACACACAAGCCATATTGTGGTTTGGCTTAGCCTGTGGTCCAAACCTAGACATCACATTATAGTTAAGATATACTTTATAGTGATGACTTGGTTTTATTTAGATTAATTTAACGTGTCTGAACCCAACATAATCCCAGTTTATGGTTCAACCATCATTAGTCCAACACTGCTTTATTCTCTTACTATGGGCACTTGCAGTAGGTGAAATATGGAGTCTAGCAACAGGTAGGGGACTCTTCTCTTAGGTCTGCATCTGCAGGGTATCTATTTTTTTTTATTGGAAAAATATTAATAGGGTTTGTTAGCTACCAGAAAGACTTGAGGGTTATTGGTTAAAGAAGAGAGCTGGTAAACTGTGGCCAGCTGTGAGGTTTGAAATATGATCTTCTTTGGATAAGAACGTTATTCATAGTTATTGATAAGTTATTTTTAAGTGTTAGTAAACAGCAATTGTTAGTAATTGCATATTGTCAGTGCAAATAATGATATTGCTGTGTTAAATGTGAGAATGAAATTGAAGGATTTTGATTTAACAGATCGCTGTTACTGGTACATCTCTAGATTGGTAGAGATGTGGTAGAGAGCAGGTTCTGGTAGAGAGCAGGTTCTCTACAAACTCTACCCATGATAGTTCCAGTCAGTTTCTTCTTTGACTCACCTACTTCTTTCATTGTTGTACTGCTGGACATGAAAGAGAGAAATCAAAAAAGGCTGCTGATTATCAATGGACTTTCAAGACTAGTGGCTGGGAAGCATGAATAGAAAGGTTCTGTTGCATTCACATCTTCTACCCTAGCTATGTTTGTTTGTTTGTTTGTTTGTTTTGTTTGTCAAACATGTACAAGATAGCAGGTATAGGTATAAACATAAACAAAGTAAGTAAGTAAGTAAATGGGGACAGTAAGACAGGGAAGGTAAACATGCTTATGTGCTTTTGCACGCCCTCTTTATGGACCTCTTAGGAATGAGGTGAGGTCCAAGGTAGACAGTTAGAGGTTGAAGCTGTGGGAGTTTGAGGCTGTAACAACAGTCAGGTAGAGCATTTCAGGCGTTGACCACTCTGTTGCTGAAGTTGTATTTTCTGCAATTAAGTTTGGAGCAGTTTACCTTGAGTTTATATCGATTGTTTGCCCATATATTATTATGTGGTTGAGAATGAACTGTGAGATGCAGTTGAATTGAGTCAGGTTCTTCCCTTCATGGTGACACTACTGTAAGATATCCCCCCCTCCCCTTAGGCACTTAAGGAGATGGAACAAAAGAACTTGGAACTACGTGGGTATCCAAGGGTATTTTTGGAACCCCAAAGAATCTGTTCTAATAATGGAACTTGTTAGGATATAGAGGTGTCTGTTCCAGCACAAACGTGCCAACAAAGAACGCAGTTCTGGTGAAAATATTTCCGTTGCAAGTCTTGCTCCCTATTGAGAAAAGCCAATACCCTTCATTCTGTCAAATGGCACTTAACTGCTGCCATTTCTCTGGAAGAACGAACATTTGTGTTATATTTTCCAATAGCAAAAACTGGGGTCACCAGGGTGTCTGCTGTTTCTAGCCAAATCCAGATGGGGTTTTCCTATAAACAAGTGCACACAGAATATTTATACAGGCAGTGGCACCTGACGCCTTAGCACTCAGGACATTCTATTGAGTAGCCACTCATACTATAAGTCACGGCCGTGCATTAAGTAAATATTTTAATATAGCCATGTCACTGTTTATTATGGAATGGCGTGGGCCCAAATGCTTGCCTAATGCTTGGTTAAAAAGTCAGTTTACACCATCCTTTACAGTGAATCAAAGAATGCATAAACGGGACTCTTTTGTTACTCAGAGCTCTGTTTACTTTACTTTTCTGTAAACCTTTCGAAACACTTGCTTATAAGAGCTGATAGAACCCAGATTTTCCCCCGTACCAAAGGTGTCCTTGATGTCAGTAAGGTACCACACAGAGTAATCAATGGAGTTTCCACTGAATAAGCACCAGCCTTCTCCTCTGCCCCTCCACAGCTTTGTTTAGAAAACAGAGCAAAAGGAAAGAATGAAGACAAACTGAAGTCTGAGAGCTTAAAAAAGAATAGCAGCAAGGCATTAGCCATGATAGTTGCAAATGCCATGGCTGAAGCAGGCTGGTGCTAGGGTTGGCCAGTCTGCAAATAAATTCTCTTACTGTGATGCCTGCAGGTGGCTACTTGAACCTGGTGCCAATTATTGAACATTTTGGAATGTGTGATAAATACAGAGATAGAGTGCATTGCATTTTTGAGTTGGCATCATGCTATGTAAACCAATATAGCATCAGTTCTAAACGTATATTTTGTATTGCAAAAGATTCTTCACTGAAGTGGAGTTTTCTGCAAAATCAGTGGACATACATAGTTTTTTTAAGAAAATACAATAGCGGGTAGCCTTGAATGCTCCAGGGAAATCTAGCAGATAGAGCAAAAGTTATCCTGAAATCCTAAGGCATTCTTGCGGATGCTGTCCAATTGTGTCTCTAGTTACATTGGTGCAGAACTGTTTGCAAATAAGTAACCCTGTATGATCGATATGCATATTTCCTTAGTTTAAACAAGAAGTAGAATATGAATTATCCTTTTCAGAAATGGAAGGGATTCATTATTGATTACTGTTTGTCTTTAACGTTAGGAGATTGGTGCAACAGTAAAACAGGGAAAATCTATTTGAGGTTTCCAATTGCAAAATATAAAGATGGTTTTAATTCTGCCTACTTCAGTAAATCTTTCTGAGCTGGACTGTCCAATACTATAAATATTCATGGTATGAATGCACCATGAATCTGTTTAAAAGGATTAACCTTACCCCAGCTTTGATTGCCTGGTAAGAGATTATATGGAATTGTGTGGGGCTTTCCTTCCCCCCTCCAGATTAGAAGGACATTCTTATCCACAGAAATCATATTTGTGCTTTTAGAAATGTTTAACCTTCATATTTAATATTTTATTTGGCTTCCTTTGCTTTTCTTCGGGGGGTTTTTTTCAGATTCACATGTTTTGATTCTACATGGAGTTAAGTTGATATACTCTGAAAAGTTTAACAATTTTATGCTTTGTAAATTTTATACTATTCTTTTAAGCATGGGTCTGCTTTAGAGATACTTTTGAAATAAATAATATTTCATTTACTCCTGAAATACAATGGCCAGAAACTGGTTTTGCTCCAGATCACATATAATCTGTAATTACTGAATTAATATTTGTTTGAGGGTTGAGATTGTTTTGAGATGTCAAAATCACATAAGCTCTGTGATATGTGATTAATGAATAGAGAGTGTACAGTGAGGGTAATCATCTTGCTATTAAGATAAGAAGTTGTACAGAGTTAAAGCAATGAATATTTTTAAAGAAATGCTGATTTCTTTCTCTCTCAAGAGACATAGAAATGCCCCTTTCATAAGGGGAAATATTTCTTTTGCCACCTTGAAATACTTTTGTTAACATTATGAGATATGTATCAATCTCCTTCCTAAACAAAAGCAGGAAGTTATGTCAACACACTCCAGCAATGCATAAAAGCATACATTTTCATTCTGTAGCAACTGAACAAGTCAGAAGCAAAGGGTGGAACTGTAACAACCACAGAATGCTTTCAAGGAAGGTATAATTGTATGTAGGTGGCATCCAAAAAAATTCTATAATGTATATATAAATGATATACATTTTGCATTTTACATATATTCAGGAAATTGAAAGCATCCCCATATTTACCATTTAAAATATTAGCATATGCATTTATCCATAGAATCAGAGGCTTTAAGTGTTTTTGGTCAGGGCAACCTGGTCTACCCAGTTATGGGATGGAGCATACTGCTTCCGTTTTCGCCTGTCAGCCCCAATCCAGGAGCCTTCACAGGCAGTCACTTTCACGACAAACTGTTTGTGTGTTGAATGTATGTTTTACCGACAAAGAAATCAATCGGGGACTTTAGTTGCAGAATATGGATATGGATGTTCAATATGGATGTTGAAACCAATTTCTCCCATTTCAGCCTAGCATATTGTGTGAACCTAGGCTTTGTACTTAATTTATGCATTAGTGGCTCTGTATGATTGTCATGATAATTGAATAATCTTCTCAATTTATAATTTTCAATTTTATTCAATTTTCTTGGCTTGCATGAAAAATTAATTGCCAGGCTGAGTTTGCACGCTGTGCAAAGGCTAATGTGGTTTGGAATCATCATCATCATCTTATAAACAGTGTAGCTTGTCTGCACAGTTGATATTAGAATCCAAACCCAGCAACTGGAATTAGCAGGGTGCAATTACATGCCAGCTTGCTTGGATGTAAATTTAACTGGTCATTGTGGTCTTTATTTTTTTTATTTTTTTTGAGTAAAATTGTATCCCTTCACGCTGCAAACTGTACTTCAAGTTTATGCCCAGTCATCTTTCTTTGCAGAAACATTGCCCATAGTCTAGATGTCACAACAACTGTGGTGTCATAGGACATACGCTCCTATGAGCAAACTGTGGCTTTAGCCAAAACCTCGTTGTAAATATCAGTCCAGGCATGGAAACTTAAGAGAAAAGGTGGCTAAACATGGATGATGTTTCAGAGAAGGGACATGGGCTTGGAAGCAGATCAAGCAAGAAGTCTGACAGCTTGAATGAAAAATGTACATCGCAATG
Organism: Stegonotus admiraltiensis; assembly: GCA_032468215.1. NCBI lineage: Eukaryota > Metazoa > Chordata > Lepidosauria > Squamata > Colubridae > Stegonotus > Stegonotus admiraltiensis. The sequence goes on from JANHZT010003175.1 coordinate 123,023, forward strand.
GCAGTAACATCTAATTTCAGAACCAGGGTGGTCATTTAGGTAGCAGTGCTTACTCCCCTTTAGTTTAACTGTTCTTTTACATGGAACTCAATGTACTCATAGGATAGATTGCATTTGGCTCCTCTGAACATCTGCTTCTGCAGCTGAAGCTGCAGGTTTGTGTACTATTTGAAAACATGGGTTCTCCAGCTGATAAGAATCACAAAAAATTACTCTTCTCGGGGAGGGGATTTCTAAAGTAGCTGACAGTTCACTTTTATCGTCTTCCTATATTAATGATAGCAGTAAAACTTAGCAATGCATTATTCATACCTTGCTTTAGAAATATTTATGAAAATTACTGAGGAGACCCAGTAATTATGTGTCTGCCCTCTGGAACACCAGAGGAGAAATCTTGACCTTCTTCTTTGTCGTGTCCCCTTGGGTATTGAAGACTGCTATTATACTTAACCCCAGTCTACTCTTTTCAAGGCTAAACATTTCCTATTCCTCCAGCCTCTCTGGGAATTAATTTCTAGTCCCTTCATTTAAAAACTGTATTTCATTTGACAGATGACAAATTGCCTTTTTTTTTTTGCAGTCACATTGTGGTGGTGTTTCTTACTGCAGTCAGCCATTATCCTTTTCTTGTATCTGTTTATTTTTTCTAGTCAACATCATTTTGAATTTTTATTTCTCTCTTCTAGTCCATTCTCATTCCACTCGGAATGCTGCTACAAACTCAATATGTTCCACGTTAGAGGGAAAATGAGCTCTACCGTTGAATTTTACTGGCAAATTCCTATTCTCCCTGCGTAGATGTTCAGTGAGTTGTTCAGTGAGCTTGTTCCTTAGGTCAACTACATGTATGATATTCCCCTTACAGCCTCTGCTTAACAGAAAGCAATCACTCATTACTCACAATGGACAGGTAGAAGTTTTCAGGACATATGCCTTGTAGGAAGCAGCTATTGAGAAAAAGAGTTTTTCACCTTTCACAATTTAATTTAATTTATTCAGTTTAGTCACTGCCCAACTCTAAACCTCTGGGCAACTACAGTGAAGCCAAAAAGAATAAAGATAGAATGCAGTCATTATAAAAGGTATAAGACATCAATAAAAATAAAAACAGATGACAAATCTGGCTACCCATGTCACACCCTCAAACAATCCAGTGGGGGCTCCAGACACCCTAGCCCAGGGCTGTCAAAATCCCCCCCCCCAGTTTAGCAAAGGGGAAAAAAGTCCCAATACGTCATGTGATGCCGCCATACCA
>JANHZT010003175.1:124377-142644 GCA_032468215.1 Stegonotus admiraltiensis
TTATTTTGTATGTTTAAATAATATTGTGATTGGCATTAGAATAATATATTGAAATATTGAATAATGAAATAATGAAAGATAAATAATGACTAATAAAATGATGAGAGAACATATTTTAATACTGGTATAAACAGGTGTATTAATAGTGGAATTATATATTGTAGATTGGATGAATATAAATAATATGAATATAATTAATTTGTATGATTAAATAATATTGTGTTTTGTATTAGAATTGCATATTTAAATATTGAACAATGAAATAATGAAGGATAGTATTGTAAAAAGGGAAAGTCTTTTAATATAATGGTCACATGAATGTAAGTTAGAATAAAGACAGAAATAATTATTTTTATAAAATAAGATAAGTGTAATAATAAGAGAGAGATTTAGAAATTGAACAGGGGTAGTATTACTGTATGTATGTTTAAACAATATGAAATAATGGAAGATTATAATTTGATATAAATGTGTATTACTACTAGAAATATATAAACTGGATGTACATGATATCTATGATTAATAATATTATTTTATTTGTACTGAAATGTATGGCACCCAAGTGTTACACTGTTCATGCATTGATATGTGTGTGTAATATAAAATAAAAAGATTGATTTAAAAATTCTTTTAAAGTCGGGTTCATACATTATATACACTATCTCTCACATCACTTTTTTTTACTTTTTACCCCTTGAGATTGCCTGTGTTTGTGTTTGTTAAAAACATTACATTATGAGGCTGGGAAGAAATGAAAACTTATTTGTGCGGTCTAAAATAGACATCCAATATTACAGTTTCAAAAGGAAATAATACACTTCAAATTTCTCTTAAAACAGTTGCTTAAAATTGTTACGTGTAACAGCCGTTAAGAAGAGGTTCTTGATCCCCTACTGTGAAACACTGAAAAACCCGGCATCACAACAATGGTCACTCTGCAAACCATAGCTAATTTGATTATTCAAATCCCCACTCTATTTAATTCAACCTGCATAATGAATTTGCTGCTTATGAAATGCCATTATTTCTAAAAAGATTGCTACAACATAATTGAGGCCCTATTCTTATTAATTAAGGAGATTATCATTCCAGACAGTCAGTGGCATACTTTAGGTGGTAGAGCTATTACTGCATCATGTTTTAAGTGAACCATCTCACTCTGTCTCTTATCCAGTTATAACCCACCCACCCCCACTATCCTAAAACTTAAAAAAAAAAAGAACATAAGCTGGGCATTGTTTGCAACAAAGCCTTGTAGAAAAATCTATCTCTCTTAATCTTCATTGAAGTGAATTTGAGAAATGAATTTGTTGGGGGGAAAAACCCTCAGCCTCTTGGCTGATTTAGATTTGGAAAACAAGAATTTCTGGAGCTGTAATTGTTATTATTTCTAAAAGAATGACCTGTAGGTCCTTCTAAAAGAATGACCTGTATATGTGTCTTTTTTGGTCAGTTTTTCTATATACTGGATCTAGCTTTATGATTATTTAAAAAGAAAAAACATTTTAAACATTTCTTCCCTGCTTATTCTCAACATCATTCTAGGCTGGGTTTTTTTAAAAAAAATTTAATTTATATGCCGCCCTTCTCCGGAGACTCAGGGTGGCTTACAATGCGTTAAGCAATGAATATTCCCTGCTTATTCTCAACATCGTTCTAGGCTGTTCAATAAAAAATATAGAAGTGTAAAAAAAAGGACGTATTACCACAGCTGCAAAAGAAATATTTAGATTGAAACAGTTAGTTAATAAAAACATCAGCAGAATTATGCATTGAGGATTTTCCTAGAAAGAAAGCTTTCAAGAGTTGCTTGTGAAAAGTGGGATAGGTGTACTGGAGATGGGAGACAACTATTGAAACATACCTTTATTAGGGTTAACAATCGAGGCTACAAATTAAAAATAGAGTTCTGATAGCCATGGCCTTGTATCTGTCTACACAAAAGAAAGCCTTACTGATTTTAGTGGGCTTTCCTCCCACTAAGTTTTAATTTCAAGGTTTTCATGTACACTTGGGGATACACGTTCTGCTGCTAGGAAAGGAATATGTACTTTTAAATCTACTTATTTTTGCAGGTAAAGACTACTGTGTCATTCTGTTCTTGGAATAAAGACTGTACTTTATGGCTTGTCTGAATGAAAAAATACCTAGAACCAGTGGTGGGATTCAGCCAATTCGCACCACTTCAGGAGAACCCGTTGTTAACTTTCTGAGCAGTCTGGAAACTGGTTGTTGGAAGAAATCATTAGGGCAGAGAACCGGTTGCTAAATTACTTGAATCCCACCACTGCCTAGCACCCAAAAGAAAGAGGGAGGGAAAAACAGTGTAACAGTGTCACTTTTGCAGATAAATTGATACAATAATTTTGTAATCCATTTAAGGTTTTTTTGACTACCAGAGGATCCACTATTTTGTACTTTAGTCATGATTTTTTTAAAAAGTATTATTTTTCTTTAATAAGAACAGTTTTTCACTAAGTATGGTAATTTCTATTTGTACTAGTTCTCACCATTTGAAATGGAACTACTGCAGGTATTCAAAGGCATGTGCAGGTTTTTATGTTCACTGACCTACAGAAGTGTCATAGTTGGATTACCACCTAAAGCTGGAAGTGCCACATTAGATGGATGAATTAGATTATATTACTCTTGTTCTTCAGGATTTTAAGCCCTCGCAGCCTCAAGCTCTGTTCACGGTATCAGCTTGCGCGCAATTGTTCTAACAGTTGTGTCTAGTATGAATTAAAAGTCATTTGTTACTAGAGGTAGCATCAACGTGGCCCTATTGCTAATAGTGGGAAGGGAGAAAAATCTCTGCCATTTTGAACGTTTCATTTTTATATCCATATTTGGAGATTTGCATTTAACTCTGAATACCTGCTATAAGACAAAAAGTGCTTACTTAAATATTGTGAGCAGAAAGAGAAAATCAGTTCTGCGTTCACAAATTTTTTCTGGTTTAAGAAGTACAGTATCGGACAGAGAAGAACAGCAAGTATATATTAAGGGAAGAAGGGATTATTATAGTGTAGGTTCTTTTTCTAAGGCGCCCTATATCCTCTTTCCTGCTATAGCCCTTTATTTGAAGATCATTTGTCTACCAGCTTAGGTTCCTTCAAAACAGCCCTGTGTGCATGCTTAGGATGCAATTTGACTTTGTGCTGTTTTTTGTTGTATGTTTTCTCTACGTGGATTAGTGCAAGATTAGTGGAGTGTAAATCCTTAATCCCTGGCCTCTGCAATATATTGTTTTCAATTTCCCGCAGGGCAGCACTGTTCCATCATGTAATTTTAAAGTATTTATCTGGGCCAGATTTTTTTCCCCTTAAATTGATATAATTTTAAATTTGGCATTTTCAAGCTGCCCTTGTTTAAACAGTGTATATAATTCAGTGAATTTTAATGGTGTCTGTATGTATGTGTGTGGGTTTGTGTTTCTGTATGCCATTAACGGTATTTTTGAAAAAGAATATTCAATATTTCTAAGTAGATTTTTGGAATACCAATTGGCGACAACAGGGAAGGGCCAAGGGATGCTTTCAGGATTATTATTTTTTTAAGTTGGCTTTGCTGTGGGGGTTCCCCCACCCCCGAGCTCTTGTCTATAACAAGCTATAAGAACCTTTCCCTGAATTAGCAACCTCATTGGTAATTTGATTACTGCCCTTCACTATTGGTGCACATTCTGCATTTCACTTGATTCAAACTGCTGTTGTTAATATGAGCATGCACGAGTGTTAGAAACTGTCCAATTATGATTTTAGCAATTTTTTTAAATTTTTGTTTGACACCTTTCATAAACACCATGCTGAGCAATAGAATTTTATGATATCAAAGGATGGCACAGAATTCTTATTTTTTCAAAAGAACAAAGGTTGTAAACTCTGCAAAATGAAAGAGCGAAAGATTTAAGTGATTCTTCATTACTACCTTTACATTATCAGATATGTCCTTTTGTTATATAAGAAATCATTTAACTCTTTCAAAAACAGTTCAGACCTATTTGCCTAACCTAATCAAGCATGTGGACAATATCAGAGGATTTTTTTTCTTTTTTAAATAATTGAACATTATTTTTTTTAGTGCTAGAATGTTCAGTTGTTAATGCTTGAAGAGGGTTTAAACAATAAATAATTCTGTTTGGCTAAAGACAATCTACAAAGGAATTTCCTTAGCTGCGTTTGCAGCAGCTAGAATTCATGGGGCCAGAAGAGCATCAGGGATTCCCCTCAGGTGTCCTGAGGGCCATTTGTTTACGTCTGAAAGTTATAGGATTTTTATTTATTTTTTTACAAAAACCTGTCCATAGAGAGGAATTAGCTAATCCCCATTCAGGTCATGTCAAAGCTGAAAGTTTTCCCTTGGTCAGGGAGCTGCCTTATTTAAAAGTTCCATACAACTCTTCCATCTTTCCTGGAAAAGGCTAATGCAGCTATTATATGATCTCTCAACTCTGCACTAATATTAACAGAAGAAGAATAACCTTCTTTATAGACTACAGCCAGAAATATTCTTCATACTTTTATTCTTTGTTTCAGAAAAAATGTAATTGTCATCGTTACATACTTTTGAAAGTGATCAAGATCGGTTCATTTCTTAAATTCTTCTTATTTGGTCTTTTCACGCCTTCTTTTTAGAAATGGATGGAGGAAACTTGTCCCATTATATAAAAATCTAAGACTGGTAAAGAGATTAAAGCAGAGCCACCGAACAAGGCAAGGTGACTTGAATATAATCTTGGAACAGATCTAAAGAAACTTAATTCTAAATCAGAACCAAATAGGTGAATATATCAGGAGTTGCTCCATGAAGTCATGTTCTACAAGAGAAATCATGGCAGTATGGTTCTAAGCTACACTGTATAGCTAAAAAAAATCTATAACACTCTAACACAAATATTTGGTGATCATTTTAGTGATGGAACAATTGAGTGTCAAATGAGCAAGTGTTGAAGGCCAGAGGAATCACCATTAAAAAAAAGGAGAATCCAAGTAGACTGATTGGAATCTAGCAAGAAGCTTTAAGATTCTTTGTGGTTTGCAAAGAGATCACCCCATGTGGCTAATTTTCAGAATCCAAGTAATTAAACATTCAAACAAAAAAAGTTGGAGGAAGAAAGAAGCATTCAATGGGCATTTTGTACTGGGTAGGCCTCCTGTCTACGACAGAAGAAGATTCTTCAACTCTATGAAAAAACAGCCTGCAACCATCATATGGAACATCATTAAATTTACCAAATTGCTTTATCAAGGCTGCCCTAGAGAATTTAATTTTCCACACTCAGTTATTATCTAATAAGCAAAGAGGATAATCATGATTATAAGCATAACAGCTTTAACAGTATTTTAAATTACCCTACAGCCTAATTATTTTACGTAGTAAAAATATTTTAAGTTGAAAATGTTGAGTTTTCAGACCCTCTAAACACATGCACATTATAATAGCTAAACAGATTGGCCATTTTCTAGAACTATTGTCAGTGGACAATATACTTCTGGCCTGTCTGCATTTCAACCCCTTGGACAATCCAGAAAAACTCTTACTGTCTATTGCACTGTAAACATCAGCTAAAAAAGAATAAATACTTATGTGTTTTATCAGCAACATTCTTTTGAGCAGAATCCCAGAAACCCAAACATGATACAATAAACATGCAAAGAATGTGATAAGTTTCATCCATGTAGTGCACTCTTTCTCTCTCTCTCTCTCTCTCTCCCCCCCGCCCCGGTTTTTGTCTGCCAACTTTTATGGTTTTATGACAAACTGTCATAATTCTATTGCTACTTTCTATACATCTTAGAAAACATATTTACTTGTACTTGAATTTCTGCAAAGATGAATATGGAAACGTAAGTCAACTGAATGAATGAAACATCTCTATTTCCACTATAATGGTTTCCACCCAACAGAAGGAGCAGTGCTGAAAAAAATAAACATGATCTAAATTACCTAAATGTTATAACTCCAATTAGACGTAATTAAATGCAATCAATTATACAATTTAATTTTGGCATGGATGTAAATAATAATACATAAATAGGGATAGAGGACTATACATTTATACTAAGTCATTCAATTGAAATAGGAGTATATTTAAATTGACTGTAATGGGGACAATTATGTAAGAATTCTGTGCCTGTACCAGCATATTATCTGTACGCTAATTATAGCTGGTTAATTTCAGATCATCCTCTGCTTTTCCTTTTTATAGTTTTTTTTTATAGAGTACCAGTACTGGACAGTTCTTTCAATAAAGGTTGAATTCAAATGTTTATGTCCTAGCAATTTACACAGACAGCAATTTACATAGAGGAGTGCCCTCTATAAAACAGCTGTATTCTGATTGCAGGACAGAACCAAAGGGAAAAAAGAAATATAGCAACTTCTATCAACACTTTCCTTTGTACTTGATACCCTTGGTGAGAAGGAAGTGAGAAAGTTGCCGGTGTATATGCGTGTGTCATGTATTTTCTTTCTCTTTTTATTACTTTTTCAGTGTGGATCTGGAAATTGGTGTTGTTTAATTTATGTCACGAACAAATGACTCATTGGTTTAGAAATAGGAAAAATAAATAAATAAACACTAAGCTACAAGAAGGTAGCCTAAGAGAAAATTTGTTTTCCCAAGTGTGAAATCTCTCACAAGAGACTCAGAAACAGCAGTGCACTAGTTCTCCACAAGCAGTGCACAAATTTTCAACCACAAGGAATAGTGTGTCTGACAATGTATCCTCCCCCCCCCGCCACCCTTAAAATCTGAAATATTTCAGGTTGTTTTGCAAGCATCTGGACAATTTTGTAAGCTGTGTTAGTTGTAAATATTCATACTCGGCTTCTGGAGGAAGTGAATATTTAGACTTTAAATCTGCTAAGGAAATATAATAGGTTCTTCAACCATCAAATTTTTTAACAGAATGGTCTGACCAACCATACTTTCTAAAGAAAAATGAGCCTGCAATGCATATTTTCAGCTCGCAGCTAAGGGCAGATTTTAAATATATATATTCATCAGTGGTGGTGCTTACCATTCCTAAATAGCTCAAGAAGTTTCCATTTGGGAGTGGACAAAGGCAGAAAGTTTCAATGCACAGAAGCAAAAGCAAAAAATTTTAAGAATCACTGTTAGTAAAATCTACTTCCATCTGATCTGTCCCAGAGGCTGGTCGGTTATTACTTTTTTCCATCTACATGGTTCTAGTAGTCACAAAAAAGCAAAGCACAGAAAAACAAAGCAAAAAAAAAGTCACTAAAAATGCATCATTTCTTGGAATAAAACCTTACTGTTGTTATGAGATCAACAACTTCTTGTAACAAATCACTGGAATCTAATATAGTATATAGATTGAGTTCTTAAATTTTTGAAATGGGATTTAGATTATGTAGGCCCATGCACTCTTCAAATACAGAGTAGAACTTCCAGAAAGGTCCAGTGTGGCTTCTTGATCCAGAAAAGCTGGATCAAGTATATAGTTATAATGTGTAATTTCTTTAGCCCTGGACACTCTTTCATTCTTGAATTTTTGATGTAAAAAATCAGTATTTTCCACATGGGATTTATTGCTAGGAAAATCTTGTGATTTTAATATACTGAAGTTTTGAGCTAAAAACAAAATGTTTGCATATAATTGAAATTTTATGTGTCAAGTGTCAAGGCATTTTAGAAGCAGTAGGGCAAGGATATGGATGAGCCTGAAAATGTTTTCACAGTTCTTCCTGCCCACAATGAGCTGGTGATTTTACAATAACCCACCTCCAAATCTGATGAGCTGAGAAAAGATGGAGAAATTAAATACTCTGAAGCTGAGACAGCTTTATTTCTTAAAACAAAGAAGACTGTAATCAACCCTCTGTAAAAATCCGATACTGCAAGAGAGAATTTATCCCAGACAAAAGTTAATATAAACCTCAAACAGTTTATGCAGAGCTGATTCAGGAATCAGGCCTGAATTCAAATTTTACTTCTTTAAGTGGGATCTCATTGGGTGGTCTAAATTGGATAATACATGTTGCAATATGTAATTGATGATATTAACTTGAAAGTGATTTATCTTCCTGATCACAATCTTATACTTTAGACAGATGATATATAGATATAAATAGATACACAAGTAACGTATGTGTGTGTGTGTGTGTGTGTGTGTATGTGTATGTGTATGTATCCTAATCTATAGGATAGTGACTAATATTGGTAGCGTTTGGCTATGGTATACCCTACTTGTTAGGATGGGAGTCTACTGGCAGTCAGTTTGGATGTGGGATTTTTTGGAACACTTTAAAGACTTATAGCTTTTCACTTGCTCTGTCCTCTCAAATTGTTGATTATATCAAAGAGTTATGTTAAAATAACCCAGATTTTCTGAACTCTTTTTCATTACTTTAGCCATTATCTGTATGAATATCTGTAGCAGTTTCTATATGAAATCTTTCTACAGTGTTTTTTTTCCTCATTCTGTCCCTCCCACCCCAAAGGAGGTGGGGGTGTTCCTTGGCTCTCAAGGGCCAGGATTGTTTTCAATTATTCAACTGTGGCATCTTTTTCATCTTTCTTTTGTTATTCCCCCCATCCCCCTTGCTTAAAAAAAGATGGGCAAAAAAATGGAGATGAAAGATTTCCTAAATCAGCATTTGCTCTATAAAATGTCATGTAAAACCACAAGATTCTCACCATGGAGTGAGATATCATCAGTATGCTGATGATGGTGGATGGTACATCTAAGGCCCTGGCTTATCCCAGCTTCTGGAGGCTGTGAGGATCTGGGTAGTATTGGCAAGACAGCAAGATGGAGTGGCTTGGGATTTGTGAGAGTTCTGGTTCTAGGACTATGCCATTGTTGGTGCTGGATGTAGCTGCACCAATGTGGGGGGTGCTTCTTTACTCTTGATTATAATTCTATTTTATGGTCTTTAGAAATATTTATATTTTATGCAGAGGTGGGATTCACATAATTTAACAACGTGGTTCACCCCAGCAACGAAAATGTAAGGGTGCACCTTCTGCACATGCGCTTGCACGGCTTAAAAAGCGCAGCTAAATAGGACAGCATAGCGCTGGAGCAGGGCAGTCCCCCCTCAGGTCACAATTGCCGGTTCGCACGAACCATTATGAACCGGCTGAATCCCACCCTGGTTTTATGGTTTCATAGCTTTTAATGTTGTAAGCCGCCCAGAGATGCCTCAGGGTGAGATGGCCGGCAAATAAATTTAATAAAGTGAAAATGGAGAAAAAACAGGTGGATGGAAGAAAAGGATAGGATGAGCTATTCTGTGTGAGGACACTGAACAAGAACATCACATATTGCAGGATTCCCTTCTTCAATGTTTTAATGCTTTCCTTTGTGCAACTTAGGTTTGCATCACAATTGCTACATATTTGTAAAGCAGTCTTGGCTTTCATTTCAAATATCTGCAAGATGATTATATATTTCCATGTCATTGTAGGATTTATTTATTTTTACGACGCTGCTTAGGGTACCGTGCCAATACTCTGACGGTGTTGCCTTTCTTGCAGCAACACTGTCATTTTGAACTCTTACTGAAAAGACCTTTCTTTCCTTGCAGTATTTCAAACATTTATAGTCTCTCCGTACGTCTTGGTATTAAGCAGGATCAGAAACCCTGGAAGAGAGTTGTCTGCCACTTTGACTCAGTAGATTTCATCTTGCTTGTGAGAGCCCATGTAAAGCTACCACTGTAATAAGACTTTATGGGACTTAATATTTATAGGCAGAGAAGAGACAGGACGCGTCCTGTTCTGTGTATAGTCTTGCAATTTATATGCTGGCAGCAGGGTATGATGGGAGATGCTTTTGGAGGCTAGCAAGTATGCTTAAGCTTTGTAAATATGTTGAGTTCAAACTGAAGTGAGGGAACAGGGTGGAATGTTTTCAGGCCAAATCTAACATGGGGAGAGAAGGTGGGGGGAAGAAAAACCCAACAAGCTCATGCTACTAGGGTGTGCTGTGAGAGCAGGCATCTCTAAGGGCACATCCTGACCTTCCGACATTCACTGAAGGACCCTGGGCTGCAGTTAGTGAAAATGAAAATGTTACACATGGTCGAAATCTCGGAATGATCTTACTTTCCTAATATAAAAGGCCTTCACGAGAAGCGCCGATGCTGGTGGTCTCCAAACTTCGACAGTAACTTGCTGGCTCGAGTTTGCTATTTTTCACAAACATAAATAATCATAATCCATATAAAACTGTCATATCAGTTCAGCAGAGACGTCACCAAAGCCCTGGCCTAATTCATCAAAGATTTAATGTTCAGCCACAGAAACATTCATTATTTGTGTGTGTGTGTGTGTGTGTGTGTGTGTGTGTGTGTGGACGCAGAGGCAGTTTCCTGGATTGTCCTGTCATCACCGACTTTCTCTTGGAAAGATACATCGCATCAAGAGCTCCAAAATGCTCAGAAAGATGAATATTTAAAAAGCCAAGAATAAACAGTTATTGCTTGTTCTTTGCTGCTTATTAATTGCAGAAAGAGAGAGAGGATTGTGCTTGTTGTGTACACAGCGGTAGATGGATTTCCATTCTTTTGGATACACAACGTACCAAAGTTATATTCATGGAAACTAAATCAGGAAATTTGCAATAATATGCATAAATTGCCCTGCAGAACTGGGAGCATTATTAAAGGAGTACTGCTATGCCCACTTTGACAAAAAAAAAGCAACAAAGCATTCATTTCCTTTACTTGAACATCTATACAAAGCATGGGTACTATAAACCCATTCTATACATAGATACACTTCAATTTGCCTCTATACATCCTGAAACTTTTTTTTTTTGCACAATCTAAACTGGATAAGAATGGTGGCATTCTTAACTGAAGCATTTTGTGCTCTATGGTTTTGTATGGTTCCCTGTAATCAGGAGGTAAAGTATCTGTTTATACTCGTTGTGAGAAGCTTCCTAAATCCAAGAAAATGAAGATGAGTATAAAGGCAGGAATATTTACCTTATTACATGAAGTATGCAGTGTGTTTATTCAGATATCTGTATACAGACGTCTCTTCATATAGAGCTAAAGTATTCCGCTACATTGGGCCTATATGATACGTTGGCCCTACATGTCTGATAATTCTCTCATTATTGTAATTTTGTTCCTTTGCATCAGGGGTGAAATCTACTTACCTTCCCAACTGGTTTGGAAGAACATGTGCACGCGTGGACGCCCTACACATGCACAAACCCTTCTGTGCATGTGCAGAGGGTAAAAAACAGGTTACTTCCTGGTTAAAACCAGGAAGTAACTAGGACCAGGCGGGTGGGCAAAGCCTCGCACCACCATTGCTACCAGTTTGTTGAACCACCGGCTGCCATCACTACCAGTTCAACCAAACTGGTCCAAACTGTGAGCATTTCACCCCTGTTTTGCGTGGAACATAATGATGGATATGATTGAAACAGGATGGGCTTTTTTTCCCCCATTGGCCATTGGTGAACAATGTTTCTGCTTTTGGATATGAACATAACAAAATAGAAAATATGATCTAGGTATCTAATAACCACTAATACATTTTTTTTAAAAAAAATTGGACAGACTTTACATGAATGTAAAAATTATAAGTGAATAATAGCAAATATACATGAAAAGTCTTTTCACTGTGTTTGTCTAAGATGAAACCTAGGTTTAGAGTAGAGTTTTCTCAGTGATTGCCTTAACATTGTACAATATTTTTTTTTCTTTCTTTGTCTGAAAATACTTTCTAAAATATTCTCCTTGTTGTCAAATGTACACAAATTCTTATCAGAAAAGTTATTTCTGGTTGGTGAACTTTTTCTGTTCAAGATAGGTGTTTCCTGAGAAGTGTTTTTTTAATACTACTATATCTATGATTTCTATTTATAATTATTGTATATTATTTTTGGCTTTTGTTTTTCTGTTGTAATTCTAGTACGTTACAAATTGTTTTGGAGCAAGACATTCTGAGTGATATTTTAGGGATTATATCCCTAAAAGCTCTGATTTAGAATTGATGAAGCAGAATTTTGTACCTGCATGTAATGAACTGAGAAGGATATTCTGCTGGCCTAGATCTCAACTCCATGCAAGAATTTTGGTAGGGTTTATGGGAAGAATAGATAGAATAATGAAAAAACAAAGCCTTGGATAATACTTCTTTGCCTCAACTACCTACTATAGGGCTATTATTGCTACTTTAGTATATCCAATAAAATTTAATAAAGGGGCCAGGGATACATGTGACTCTTTAGTTACTGTAACATTTGATTACTAGTAAGCTTTTTCTTATGCAAAAACCAAGACTGTGTGTTCTGGTAATTCCCAAAGATAGGTAGAAGAAGCAGGAGCCAAAACTATTCACTGTCCTGCTGAAGCAAATTAAGATGCAACTGAAGTTTTTGCCATGGGTAACTCCCATGTTTCAAGACAACAGAAGAAGCAGTACTTCAATCAATCAATCAGAATAGAGCTGGAAGGGACCTTGGAGGTCTTCTAGTCCAACCATTTCAGGCAAGTGACTGTCCAGTCTCTTCTTAATAAACTCCAGTGATAAAGTACTTCTGAAGGCAAGCCATTCCACTGGTTGATTGTCCCTACTGCTAGGAAATTTATCCTTAATTCCAGGGCTGCTTCTTTCCTTGATTAGTTTCTTACTATACCCCTACCATAATTTCCCTACAACAATTTTTCTTACATTCTTTTCCTTCCCTGGTGCCATGTCTTGTAATTTATTACTTTTCTGTTTACAGCTCTTTGTTGGCTCTTGGGAAGCACTGAACTTTCAAAGCAGAGGAACAGGAGTTTGTCTAAATCTCTTCAGGCTGGGTGATGAGTTCTGTGATGAAGCAGGAGCTGCTAGCCCAGGAAAATGTGGTTGGTGGTAGTGCTGGAGTGTGTCACAAAGACAGTGGTTTCAGTGAAGTAAGAGACTCTTCTATCCAGGTCCCTACGTTTGCTGAGAGGAAGAATGGTGAGTTTTTTTTCCTAAAATTCTAGAGAAACAAAGAAAGGTTAACCATAACCATAACTACGATAGCCAATTCTTTACACACAATTATGGGGAAGTAACCTGTCACTTTAGGAATGTTGTTATTGAAGGTCTCTGTTAATAAAAATGCATGGCAAGATTCTGGAAAGAGGGCTGGAACAGTGAAGAAAATGAAACCTTGAATAATGTTAAATTAGCTCAAATTTATGATGATGATTTACTTCTTTTTCTACTTATAGTACTGTGTTTCCCCAAAAATAAGGCCCTGTGTTATATTTTTTTGAACCCTGAAATAAGCACTTAGCCTTATTGCCATGCCCTCAAAAGCCCGATTGGGCTTATTATCAGGGGATGTCTTATTTTGGGGAAAACAGGGTATATTCATGGATCATTTTATGGATCACTTTGCAGTGCTTAGTAACTTTATCCCTATCCTTAGAGGTTTACTGTACCATTTCCATAAGCCTCCAGGAGCACAGTCAATGTTACTCATTTTGGAGATTATTGTCCCAAACACCCCATGTCTTATCATTTAGTAATGATCTGCCCTAATGAAATGGGAAAAGAAGAATCTGTTTCAGCTACACCTCCTGGATTCCACATTCAGTACTTTCAAAACATGGTGTCATCTAATGTGCTTCACAGCACTACTGTAGTTCTTCAGTGGCATCATACTGACTTTTTAGAATCGATCCAGTGAACTTATGATGGGAGGCTCTGGAATATGGTTCAGTGCATTGACTATTCGACCCCTTAGCCATTATGCTACAGGATGCTGTACTTTTTGCATTCTACAACAAACCATTGGCTGATGTTATCTGGAAACTAAATCAAAGGAACTCTGTATTCTGTCTCATTTTGAATGAAATCCTAGGGAATGACCGAAAACTTGAACTTGATGTTTGACGTTTGGGAGTGGATGCAGGAAAACAAACTGAATTGTAATACAGATAAGGTTGAAATATTATTAGATGGGGCATTAGCCAACCCAGAGTTAAACGTACATGAGGATTGAATTCCTCATTAAAATTCAAGTTTGTAGCTTGTGGCTGCTCCTTGCGTTAGCGCTGTTTCTAGGTGATCAGGTGCTGGAGATGGCTTGAAGCACTTTTTACAAGCATAAGATTTCTGTTCCTGGAGAAGATAGTCCTTCTGGCCACAGTAAGATGTACATTAGTCATCTTTAGACTGGATTACTGTTTACACGGGGCGGCTCATTCAGAGAATAAGCATAAATGTAGATAAATGTGTCAGCATCCTGCTGCCAAGCTGCAAAGATATACATCTGTTTCTGATATGTTTCCATTTTGTACTTATTTGCTTCTAGGCTCAGTATCATGATGCTGGCTTTTAATCTAAGTGGCCTAGGATCTCTATAAGGGCCACTCACTCTAGTATATTTTTCTTAATTTGTTTTTCTGTTCAGAATTGAAGGATTCATTCCCAGACTGGTTGAAGAGAGACAACTGGTCATGGAATTGTTCAACGGGGGTTTTTCTTTTGACTCCTATCTTTTGGAAGTTGTATTGAGGAGAACCCAGTTGGTCCAATTATTCTCCTACTCTTTGTTGTTTGGCAAAAACTTGGTCTTTAGTAGCAACTGTCTGATGATTTCTTTTTCTTTTCTTTTTTCTTTTTGTTATTTTTTTAAAAAAAATATTCTATTTTTCTAGTTTCTTATTGTGGCGTTCTTTTTGTCATTCTTGTTTGATTATTTTAATTTGTGGCTTAAATAACCTTAATTGATTTGGATTATTAGCAAGTGGTGATACAGCATATTGATTGAGAGCTAGTTTCATGTAATGGCCAAGGTGATATATTACTGTAGAAGCTGGGATGCTGTGAATTATAGTCTTCCTTATGATATGAAAGCCAGCTGAATGACTTTGGGCTAATTACTCTCTCTCAACCAAAACTGTCTCATAGTGTTGTTGTAAGGAAAAATAAGGGGTGGGAGCATTAGGTATGTACTGACCAAAATAAAAGTAGGTTAAAAATCTAATAAATAATCTTTTAACAATATATATAAAATAATGTAACACATAAACCACAAATTGTTTCTTAACTGTAAATATATACAATATAATTCACCGTATTATAGGAACTTCTTACTAAAGATAAGAATAACGGAGTAACAGAACAACAGAATTGGAAGAAACCTTGGAGATCTTCTAGTCCAACCCCCTGCTTGAGCAGGAGACGCTAAATAATTTCATCAGATGTCATCCGTATATACCTTCCGAGGTTTGCTGGAACGCACTTTAACAGATTAACAGAGTTGGAAGGGACCTTGCAGGTCATCTAATCCAACCCCCTGCCCAAGCAGGAGACCCTACATCTGTCTCTACCTAGGATCGAACTCACAACCTCCTGATTGTGAGGCAAGAGCTTCACCAAGCTTCAATTACCCTTGGCCAGAGTTGTTCATCTGAGCTACTATCTAGTGTGTTGGGTTTTTACATTCCATCAACATTTCAATGATATGTTGTTTGTATATAAATATATATAAACACATTTATAAATATATAAATGTGAATATAAAATTGGAATGTGTAATGGCTACAATAAGCAAGGATGTAGAAAATCCAACTTTGAATTAATTTCATGTGTATTTATTTGTGTGTGTGTGTGTGTGTGTGTGTGTGTGTGTACACACATATACATATACCAGTGGTGGGTTTCAATTTTTTTACTACCGGTTCTGTGGGTGTGGCTTGATGGGTGTGACTTGGTGGACGTGGCAGGGGAAGGATACTGTAAAATCTCCATTCCTACCACACTCCAGGGGAAGGTTACTGCAAAATCTCAATTTCCTCCCAATCAGCTGGGACTTGGGAGGCAAAGAATAGATGGGGGTGGGACCAGTAAGAATTTTTACCATTGGTTCTCCGAACTATTCAGAATTTCTGCTACCAGTTCTCCAGAACTGATCAGAACCTGCTGAAACCCACCTCTGACATACAGTATATATACTACTTAGGAAGGACAGGCATGGTTCAGGGGTGGGTTCTACTTACCTTTACTACTGGTTCGCAACAGGGTCGCATGCACGTGCACGCTTTGCTCGTGCGTGCATGCTCTTCTGTGCATGCACAGAAGCTTCTGCGCATGTGCAGAAGCATTCTGATGACATCAGGGTCAGTGGGTGGAGCCTCCCGCCGGTTTTACTACCGATTCTATAGAACCAGTGCGAACCGGGGGCAACCCTCCACTAGCATGGTTGCTTCGTATGGATAGTTCCACTCTAAGCCTGTACCATAATGGCAGAATGGAATAGCCATTAGGATGAGATTTATACATCACCAACATAACTTCCAATATAGTTTTTCAAATTAATCTACGTAGCACAGTTTTAGTGAGACAAAAGAGTCTCCTGAACTACTTGAAGAAATGGCAGATATTTATGTGAGACCAATCCCTCCAACTACAGATGCTCTGAGCCACTGAATGAAAGATGAGGAACTATAAATGTTCATCTGGTTTGAGTTTAGTGAAATGTGCAGAAAAGGTTACATGTTTTCAAGGACCTTATGCCTAAGTACTAGATTGTAGAACAATTTATTATACAAATGGAGCTTTTTATTGCTCAGCTTTGTTGAGTTGCCAGTTGGGACAAAGAACATAATGTACCTTTTGGTCCATATCAAAGGAATTAAGAAAGCATTTAGTTTGCTTAAACTATGAAATAGTGAGGAAACTTGTAATTAAATTCAGAGAGCATGAATTGACTTGCTGATACCTTTGTGTTTTAAGGTAATCAATTTAAAAATGGCAACACAGTTGTCCAACCTACCATCTATAATTATCACAGAGTTCTAGGGGCATGATCTTATTAGAATCCCACAAGGCTGATTTTCTAGGTCAGTACCTTCTATCACATGTGTGTGTCCCAATGTAAAACCTCCTTGTGGTTAGTATGCTTCTTATTATTGTGCAGTCAGATTGTGCTTTTTAATATCTTGTTCCAAGATAATTTTAGCCTCATGTTCCATATAGCCAGACTTTAGATGTATATGCAGGAAGATGCTTTGTATTGACATTGGAGAACTGATGAAATAAATATTCCAAACAGTGTATTGAATTCAGGTGACAGCTAATCTCTGATGAGATATTGCCCCATAGCCTTGAACTTTGCAGTTGGGTTTTTAATGCCACTTAAATCAGAATGTAAGAACTGAAGGAATTCCAGGAATGTGGTGATATAAACTGTATTTTTAGAGCTGTGAATGACTTGTGAGAGCGAATCAGCACGGTGACTAAAGATAGCACAAGTCAGTTTTTCCATGATTTATCACAAGAACTTTCACCCTAAGTAAAAGTCATTTAATGTTGCGATAGTAGCACACACACAAGCTGGCCAGATTTTCAAATCAAGTATTTCATGGCATGTTTTTTTGCATAAGACAACATTTTCATAACATTCGAGAATTCCAACTTTCATTTAACCTACATGGAAGCACAACAAAGCATAACATAAGCAACATGTTTGTATGGCCATATAACAGCTACATAAAATATATTCCCTTTAAGTTTCCATTCAAATCACTTAAATATGATCTTGTCTTCTAGCAGCCCAATCTGACCACCAAAGCCTAATTTTAATGATATTGTTCAGAACACAAGTAGCATTTTTCCTATGAAACATCTTCTCAGAGTAGTTGCAAAAAAGAGATACTTGAACTTACTTTGTTAAATCCTGACTTTTCATTTGCGGACAACATAAATTTTACATCCAATTCTGAAAGGTGATTTTGAACAGTGGCTGAATTTCAAAAAAAGGATCAAGATACTGAATATTTCTAAGTAATAGTCCTTGGTAGTGTGGTTTACTATTTGAGGGAAATTAGTCTTCAAAAGGAATCTTTCTACATTATATTTTTCAAGGACAATTATGTTCCATACCAATTCAGTACTAGTTTACATTTTTAAAAACAAATTTCATACATGCACAAGTTTCTACCAGATACAACTTTGCCATATCAGTAATTCCAATATATGCAGTTTATGAATGCGTATGTGGATCAAAAATATGTACACAATACAGAATAACAGAATTAGAAGAGGCCTTGGAGGTCTTCTAGTGCAACCACTGCTTGAGCAGGAGACCCTACACCAGTGGTCTGCAAACTTAAATACTCAAAGAGCCATTTGGACCCATTTCCCACAGAAAAGAAAACACTGGGAGCCACAAAATCTGGGTGGTCGTGGCCAACTCGATGTCACTCACTTCCACCAGTCACATGACCCCTCCCCAGCCACGCCTCCCCAGCCAGTCATTAGGGCAGAGAACCAGTTGTTAAAAAATATCT
>JANHZT010003175.1:165481-178248 GCA_032468215.1 Stegonotus admiraltiensis
TTGTGGGGGCAATAAGTTGACTTTGTATAAATATACAGAAGTATGAAGGCTATTGCTTAACGCATTGTAAGCTGCCCGGAGAAGGGCGGCATATAAATCAAAGCAAAAAAAAAAAAGCAGGCAAAATGTATTAAATGCACAATTGTCCTGTGATTCTTCCTTCCATAGAATGTTGTGGAGGCTGGAACTTTTGCAATTAAAGCTTACATGTATGGATTAATGAATCCTTTTTAAAAATATATCATCCACTCAGTTTTGAACTACAAGGGGGATCCTGTTTTGCAAAGGTGCAGATGATTTTAAAAATCAAAATCAAGAACAAATATAGCCATCCTGCATGTGCCATTGCATATATGGTCTGGTGTCTGTCTTGGATTTTATTTTGTTATCCTGTACTGTACAAGTGAAGTTGCTGAGTTTATAAAAAGCTTTATGGCTGCATTTCTATATACATTACCTACCTCTGGCTGGATATTATGCTAGTTAAACCATCAGGATTTTTATAGCTCTGTAGGTGAAAGACTACCAAGGAAAGGCTCCTTTTCTTGGTCAGAATTCCCTTTCTTTTCTTTGTCTCCCAAGTTTTCGACTTCCATTCTTCTATGATTTCTTTTATAAGATGTTTCAATTTCCTCTTCCTGAATTCAGTAAAAAAATATTTCTCTGAGAGACGCAGTCTGTGTCTTTGTAATATCCTTGTAATAAGTGTATTTCAAACTTCCCTGTTGCAGATTGCCTTTAAATCAGTGGTGGAATCCAAATGTTTTTACTACCAGTTCTGTGGGCATGGCTTGGTGGGCATGGCAGGGGAAGGATACTGCAAAATCCCCATTCCCTCCCCACTCCCAGGGGAACAATATTGCAAAATCTCCATTCCCACCCCACTCTGGGGCCAGCCAGAGGTGGTATTTGCCGGTTCTCCGAAGTGCTCAAAATTTCCACTACCGGTTCTCCAGAACCTGTCAGAACCTGCTGGATTTCACCCATGCTTTAAATTCTATAGGAAGCTATGATATTTCTGTAATTTTGAATGTTGTTGTGATAATGTTAAAACTTTTACAGTTCATTTAGTTGAACATCAGTCCTATGCCAAACTATGGGTTTGATGTAGATTACATTTTTTTTGGTGTACTTTCACACATTAACAATTGTAATTTACTTTAAGCTGAAAAGCAATGACTTGCTGAAGCCAGTAATCTATGGCTCCATAGTCCAAGGAAATAGGAGAACAGAAATCTGTGCACAATAAAAGCAGAAGCCTGACTATTGGAACTGCCTATATTGAAAATAGGACATATGCTCCTGAAAACCTGAAGCATGTGCTTCAGACGTATATGTTAATGTTATTATGTTATGAAGTAATATGGCAAGCAAAAGTACATTTTGTGAAAAGTTACAAATAACCAATCCAGATGTGCAAAGATACGCTTGTTTAGGTTGAGGAATAGCAAAATATATAACGTGGGATGGGCCATAGATTTTTTTTCTTAATAAAATGAGTATTTTGCAAAATGTTACTGTCATGAGCATAAAAGGAGATATAACATACTCTTAAAGGGGAAAAAAGAACACATGTGCCCAGGAATCCCGGGCAGAGATTCAGCAAGCCATAAGAAACAAAAATCTTAGGTTATTTTGTCTTCTAATATCAAAAACTAAAATTAACGTGGAGCCAGAAAATGATATTAATTCAATTTCTCCTGACATGTGTGGGAGACATTTTCAAAGTGTATTTTCATGCACTGAGATTGCATCTCAAATATTTGGGTATTACATAATCCTGTACAAGAGTGGCCACTGGGTTTCATCCAAGTGGAAATACATGGAAATACATAATTGCATAACAATAATAATAATAGTAATAAAGGTCTTAGTTCAGAATTAATTCTTCTGCAATTCTTAAAGTTTAGTCTGTTGTGGTGAACTTGAGTGCTAGTCCCACTTTTCATCACTATACACTCTTCTGATAATTCTTAAATCTTGCCTCAAAATTAGAGCTTCTCATTCCTAGCCAGTTATTGGGTGAGGCACTGAAAATTTAGACTGCTTCAAGTTTATCTGTTGTTGTTGTTGTTGTTGTTGTTGAGTCTCTAAGTTATTTCTGGTGCCAGCCCCCCCTTTCTTCCCCTGTCTCCTGAAGTCTGTCCAAATTCATGACCATTGTGTCGATGATCTAACCATCTCATCCTGACCTAAGCATAGTACAAAAAATTGTCTGCTACAATGTCCTACCTGTCAATGACTCCTTCAGCTTCAACCGCAATAATACACAGGCAAACAATAGATACAAACTCAAGGTAAACCGCTCCAAACTCGATTGTAGGAAATACAACTTCAGCAATAGAGTAGTCAATGCCTGGAATGCTCTACCTGACTCTGTTGTTACTTCCTCAAACCCCCAGAGCTTCAACCTTAAACTGACTACCGTGAATCTCACCCCATTCCTAAGAGGTCTGTAAGGGGGCGTGCATAAGCGCACCTGCGTGCCTACCATCCCTGTCCTACTGTCTCCATTAATTTGTACTCATTTCATGTGCTCATGTCCATGTTTATACTTATACCTGTTATCTCGTACATGTTTGACAAACTAACTAACTTACTAACTAACTAACTAACTAACTAAATAAATAAATCACTTTCTCCTTTTGCCTTCAATCTTTTCCAGTCAACTTCAGCCTCTTTGGCATCAGTAGTTGGGGCATAGACTTGAATTATGATGTTGAATGGTTTGCCTTGGATTCAAAATGATATCATTCTGCGGGGTCCTTGGTGCTCTCTGAGCTTGCTTCTTTTCTTGCAGATATTTCATTACCCTAACTTAATTACCCCTCATTTCAACCCTGAGCTAAAATATTCTCCTTTATTGATATCATTCTGTCATTTTTGGGATTGTACCCCAGTTTTGCTTTTCCCACTCTTTTATTGACAACAAGGGCTACTCCATTTATTGTAAGAGATTCTTGCACACAGTAATAGATGTAATGGTGATCTGAATTAAATTTGCCCATTCCCATCTGTTATATTTCACTGATTCCAAGATGTTGATCTTCAGTCTTGCTATCTCATATTTTTGACCACATCCAGCTTACTTTGACTCATAGATCTCACATTCCAGGTTTCTATGCAACATTATTCTTTATAGCATTGGACTTTCCTTTCACCATTGGACCTTCCTTTCACCACCATCCACAGCTGAGCATCCTTTTGGCTTTAGCCCAGCTACTTCACTTTTTCTAGAGATACTTGTAACTGCCCTCCACTCTTCTCCAATAACATATTGGACACCTTATAACTGGAGGGGCTCATCTTCCAGTGTCATATCTTTTAGCCTTTTGGTACTGTCCATGGGGTTTTCTTGGCAAGGATACTGGAGTGGGTTGCCATTTCTTCCTCCAGAAGACCCCATTTTGTCAGAACTCTCCACTATGAACTGTCCATCTTGGCTTAGCTCATAGCTTCTTTGAGCTGCATAAACTTTGCCATTACATGACAAGGCAGTGATCTACGAAGGGGGGTTTACTTTTACATTTCACTATCTAGAGTAGGGTTACTTTAAGGAACATGTAAAGACAGGCATGTTCAACCCATGGCCCAAGGGCTGGCATGTTGCTCTGGACAGCTAGTAATGTGGCCTCATAAGAGTGTAAATTTTAACATTATTATCTGATTTTTAGTGATATTTAGATACATTAATTATATATTTTATATGTGGCTCAAGTCAATTCTTCTTTACTCAATGCAGCCCATCAAGCCAAGAGATTGGACATGCCTGTGTTAAGACATTATGTTACTTGAAATATCTTTTCCTAGGGAAACAAAGGGATAAAAACTAACCTCTTTACTGACCCAGCCTCTGTTTTCTCATATTTTTCTTATGTTCTGACTGTAGCCAAGATTTGGCAAAGGATATTCTTGCCATTAGCTTTTTAAGAGGCTACGTTCTGCAATTAATTTACCTCATTCTATTGTCTCAAAAATGTTGGTCAATTGAAAGAATAATTAACCTTCTGGACTCGATTTCCAGCACACGCTGCAGGGCTGAGCAGCATGCTAAGCTTAGACTGACAGTCGCCAGGCCTGGATTTCATTAGGAAGGAAATGGGACTTAATGGCATGTCAGTTGGAAAGATTTTCCTACATAAATACACACACATTTGCATTCACCTTTTTGATCCCATTCTTGTGTGTATAAATAAGATTTTGGAACATATTTATAAAAATTAAATTACATTTGCATTGGCGTGTGCTAAGTGTGCAGATAGATGTGTTCCAGAGTGACACAAATTCCCATGTACATTAATCCATTGCACATATTCCAAAAGTCTTCTAGAAAGTTGATTATTAAAGTAAACCTTAATCATTGTTTTAAAATGAAACAATTACAGTAAAAGGGCTGCTAATCATGCAAGAAGAGTACAGTATTGATAAAATCAGTAGAACACCATGTGTCTCTATCATCAACAAATGAAACAGAGCAGGGCTTCCTCAACAGTGCAGTTTTTGGGACCACTGAAAATACTAAATGAGTTTGTATTGTTCTATGCCATAAAATAAATCCTTTCGTTGGTTTAGGGCTAGGCAAGACACCTATATGCATCTGTAATAATTACATTTTATAGCAATAACACTTAGACTTACATATACCACTTCACAGTGCTTTACAGCCCCCTTTAAGCAGTTTTACAGAGTTAGCAAATTGCCCTCAACAATCTGGGTCTTCATTTTACCGACCTCAGAAGGATGGAAGGCTGAGTCAACCTTAAGCCAGTGAGACTCAAACTGCTGAACTGCTGGCAGTTGGCATGTCAGCAGCATTAGCCTGCAACACTGCATTCTAACCAGTGGTGAAATCCATTTTTTTACTACCAGTTCTGTGGGCTTGGTGTGGCTTGGGCATGGCTTGGTGGGTGTGGCAGGGGAAGGATACTGCAAAAGTCCATTCCCATCCCACTCCAGGGGAAGAATATTGCAAAATCCTCATTCCCATCCCACTCTGGGGCCAGCCAGAGGTGGTATTTGCCGGTTCTCCGAACTACTCAAAATTTCTGCTACCGGTTCTCAACAACCTGCCGGATTTCACCCCGATTCTAACCACTGCACCACCACAGCTCTTAATCTGTATAGCAAAGAAATCATGGTAGAACTTGTAAAAAAAAATTGAACTTCACAAAAAGATGCACTTCAAAGAACGTGGATATACTGCTGGATATACCATCATGGCAGATTGTCTAGCAGCATCCTATTGGTCATCACATAGTAGGTGTCAATTGTTGTGCACTGTAGAAAATAAGAGTTTGGGCCACTTTAATTGCAGTGAAAAAAATCTCAAGGCAAGAAATGCATTTTAATGTATTTGTGCCATGAATAGCATACTCCTTGATGAGTCTTGTGATCTAACAGTGTAAAGTGAGAGGCAGAGTGTGTGTGTGTGTATGTGTGAGAGAAAGCTATTTCCAAGTTCTCAACAGATGCTTATATTTAAAACAAAATATTTCTTTTGGTAATTTGATTTGGTGGTAATCAGAAGTTCCCAAAACATAGAGAATATATTCATTGTCTGGTGTTCCTATCAATGGGTATGTTGCTGTGTTCTGAACTAGTTGCCACATCTTTGGAGCAACTGCAATATCTGAAATACTCACATAAATAAGAAATCTCTGTTTCAGTGCTGTAGTAAAATATTCAATAAATAAAGGAATACTCCTGTTATAATATTATCAATGGTTATCAATTAATGTATTTTGAGTTATCTCTCTCTAGGAAAGGCCAATTATAGAGTGCTTTTTTGATGCAGAATCCTTCTATATCATATAGAAGGATGTTGTGGCCCTTCAGTGGCCTGTGCAGCTAGTAGCTGATTCCGACAGCGAGAAGGCTGGTGTGGTGCTGCACGTGCAGCTGGCATTAGAGTCGGACAATGAGGAGGCTGGAGAAGATGTGGTGCCAGAGGCAGCAATTCAGCCAGGGCCTTCAGAACCTCCAGAAGCTTCCATAAGTGAAGAGGAAGAAGAGGAGGAGCCTCTTCTCGATGCACGGGTGCACAGAGCTGCCAAAAGGCAGGAGTGGCTCCTCAGGAGGAGGTCTCCTCGAGAGTAAGGCTTGGGGCTAATTGGCCACTCCCTCAGTCTATTTAAGGAAGGACAATGACTGAGGCAATTTGCAGGGAACAACTTCACTTACTCCCCTTCGTGTCCTGATCTTAGTTCTCTTATCAGTTTCCTGAAAATTGCTTCTGGGCTTTCTGCCAGCCATAGTAAGATTACGATTATTTATTCTTTGGATTTTTGTAGGCTGTTAAGAAAGTTAATTAACAGCTTTTGTTTGAAAAAGACTGATTTAATTTAGTAAACTAAGGTCTGTACAGACTTTGTGAGTGCTGCATTCTTTGAGGTCCGTAGCTGGGGTAGAACAAAGGAACTGGTTACCTTTAAGAGTCCAATCCCAATCAATACCCCTAAATACCTAGTTACTGGACCTTGGAGTCTTTCCGCCATAGAGCCAAAATGGTGGTGGTGGTGATGATGATGATGATCATCATCATTTAAATGTTTAAATGCTGCCTGACTTCCAGTCACTGTTGGATGCTTACAATAGAACTAAAATAATAGAAAAAAAATACACAAAAACAACACAAGATGGAAGAACAATGTTAGCAAACA
Organism: Stegonotus admiraltiensis; assembly: GCA_032468215.1. Lineage (NCBI taxonomy): Eukaryota > Metazoa > Chordata > Lepidosauria > Squamata > Colubridae > Stegonotus > Stegonotus admiraltiensis. The sequence goes on from JANHZT010003175.1 coordinate 172,141, forward strand.
AAATAAAGGGAACAGAAGGAAAGAAAGGGACACCAGTCATCCTTTCCAAAGTCCAAAGTCCTGAGAGAAGAGCCAGGCCTTTAAAGCCCTTTGAAATACAAGTAGAGTGAGATCTATTTGAATCTTAGGCAGAACTTCATTCCAGAGGGCAGATGCTTCCATAGAGAAGATGCACTTTGGCACCCAGATAGGTGGCATCTTTTGATCAATGCAAGCCAGAGCAAGCCAACCCTGCCAGATCAAACTAGTCAGGCAGATACAATGGAAGACAACCCATCCTCCAAGAAACAGCTCGGTGCCATTTAGAGCTTTATAGATTCAACCAGTACCTTGAATTGCATACGGAAACAGACTGGCAATCTGTGCAAGTTGTGTAGCAGTTTGACAGTTGGAATGTGTCAGTTGTTAAAAGATTCAAGTGAAGAGACACTATGTTGTTATGTGGTTGTAAACCTTTACATGAGCTGCAGAGCTTGGAAAGAGAATCATCATGTAAGCCAGAAGGGAAAAATAGAAAAGAAATGGTTGAGAGCAAGGAAAGGTGTTGTATTACATTTGTTCTAATTTGTGAATTTGCTTTGAGAACAAAACCATTTAGTCCTTACACTGTTTGTGATTTTTTTTAAAGGAAACCAAATATTTAAGATATTTACCCTATTTTAATTTGCTATATGAAAGCAGATGATTTAGTCTTTCTGTAAATAACTTCTTAAATTAATACTGGATTCTGGAAATACCATTTCAAATTGTGGCATTCCATCTGCACTTGTGGTATTGGTTCCATCCCCTTCTCACTGAACTAGTTTATTCAGTTTATTCACTGAACTATGTTTATTTGGCCTTGTGCATTTCGATGGATCATTGTTTAGTTGATATCTGACAAAAATGCATTAGGGATGCTGTAGACAAGCCTCTAAGAAAGTGTTGGCAACTTTGTGTGGACTTGAACATCCAGAGCTCCCAGAATTCCCCAGCCAGCATGACTGACTGGAGAATTCTAGGAGCCGAAGTGCCACATCTTAAAGTTCCCAAGATTGACAAATGTTGCTGTAAGATAAAGAAAAGTACCAATTTTTGTTAGCAGTAGGATTAGTAAATGTCTATGGAGATGCTTGGATGAGCAGCTTGGATGAGAAGCAAAAAGAGATCAGAAGAAGTTTCTTGGATGAGAAGCAAAACATCTTCAAAGAAAAATCAGAAAGTCCTTTGCCTCTTGAAAAAACACCTTTGGAGTAGGATTAGTAGTCCCCACAACCAGCTTGCTCAGACTGAAGAAGCTACTTGGATAAGCAGCAGGGGTGAAATGCTTCCGGTTCAGACCGGATCACCCGATCCGGTAGCAATGGAGGCGGGTGGTTCAGAGAACCGGTAGCAAAAATCCCTGCCCACCCCCCACATGTCTAGCTGAGCTGCACAATCATCAAAGGTGTTTTTTTTACTTTTAAAAGCATTTTTTCTACAACCTCTTCCACTGAAAGGTGTTTTTTTTTTCTTTTAAATGCCTCTGCAGATCCCAGCTGAGCTGCCTGATCGTCAGAGGCATTTAAAAGAAAAAAACCCTTTTTCTTTTTCGCTGAAGAGGCTGTAGAAAAAATGGTTTTAAAAGTTTTTAAAAAATTGGCCACGCCACCCAGTCACATTATCCCCACCAAGCCACACCCACAGAACTGGTAGTAACAAATTTTAGATTTCACCACTGATAAGCAGTGAAATGTTTCAAAGCAAAAGAAAGAAAAGAAATCCAGTTGCCATAATTAAATTTCCAGACAACTCTATCTGGATGACTGAGAATCTTCAACAACAAGATATGTCCACATCAATGCATTCATTCATTCCTGTCATAGTCAATTAACAGAGATAATTTTATTTTTTTCTAATAAAAAAATATGAATCACATTTTACGTGCACTGTCTTAAGAACAGTCACTGATTATACAGGTTTGCCCCAGACCCATCAAATGTCTTCTCATATTTTATAATCCCATCACTTAGCCAATATAAATGTCTACATCACTGCTGTCTCTTTTAAACCCATCTTCCTTTAAAATGAACATATAAAATAATTTTACATTTGTTAAAGGTGAACAAAATGAGGAAGCAATATTTTTGGTTAATTGATTATGTGCCGTCCAGTTACTATCAGCTCTTAGTGACCATACAGCTATTTCTCAATTATGGTCTGTCTCCCAGCTTGGTCCTTCCTATTGTCCAGTGATGCACTCAGTTTGCCATTGAAATTGAATCCATTCACCTTGCTGCTGCTCATCCTTTTCTAGTTTGTCCTTCATATTTCCCAGCGTTATAAATTTCTTAAGATTTTGGACACAGTGTTGCCAGAATATAATAATTTGAGTCTGGTCATTTGTGCATAAAGAGCTTCAGCCATCCTCATGGATGAGTTTCAGGAGTTGTCTGCAACATTGGTATTCAAAAGCAACAGTACTCTTCGTATCCTGGTTTTTCAAAGTTCAATTCACTTTCACGAAACAAAACAAAACAAAACAAAAAACACTGCCTGCATGATTCTGATCTTTGTGAGTGTAAACATAACCTGCCATTTGAATATCATTTTCAAGGTTTCACTGCTTCTGTACTAACTGCTAGTATTTCATAATTGCTGATCCCTTTACTGTTAAGAAGCAATGATTAAAGGCTGTGCATTTCTTGCAGCAAAGACTTTTCATGTGAGTGCACACAAACAAATGTCTTCTCTAGCAGCCCGACCAAGTTACAGTAATGAAATAAAATCTTTCCTATTGACTAATGGTCAAATTAGCCAAAACATAAGTTTGCAACTTCTACAATTCTTCAAACAACTGAGATACACTAGAGTGTCTGAATCTGCAAATACTGTACTGTAGGGTATAGGCCCGTGATGGCAAACCTATGGCACGTGTGCCCGAAGTGGCACACGGAGCCATGTCACCTGGCATGCACTGCATCACCCATTCCTCTTCTGGATTTTTGGCGCGCATGCACACGTGATGATCAGCTGGCCTTTTTGCACATGGCAGTGCTGGAAACTAGAAGAGCTGGTCTTCCGTTTTCCTGCATGTGCATGTGTGCTGGCCAGCTGAACTTCATGTGCGCATGCACACCAGAAACCTAGAAGAGTAGCTGTTCTGCCCCAGCTCCGGATTCCCGAGGATATTGACACACACCAACAGTCCTTATCAAATTTATTAAGTAGCAAGAATAAACCAAAGTCCGGCAAAGGTTGGCAAACAGCCCAGAAAACAAGATATGATAAGACTTTTCCAAAAATGCTCTGATGATAATTACAAGTTGTTTCCAGCAAGAAACTTACTAACAGCGTGTGATTTAAATATGCTAAGGGAGTGGCCAATTATCCTCAAGCCTTACTCTCGAGGAGACCTCCTCCTCCTGAGTAGCCACTCCTGCCCTGCATGCTCAAGCATTGAGAAGAGGCTCCTCCACTTGAAGGAGCCTCTGGAGGTTCTGAAGGCCCTGGTTGAGTCTTTGCCTCTGGCACCACATCCTCTTCAGCGTCCTTGCCGACTGCGCAGGCTGCTGGCGCAACACCACACTAGCCTCCTCCTCATCGGGATCAGCCATGATCCATGCAGGCCGCTGGCAGGCCACAACAGTAGCTGGCTGAAACTGAAAGTTTAGTAGCTGAAACTGAACATTCATTTTTGGGTGCGCGCATGCGCCCTGGGCAGCTTCTCTTCCAGGTTGCGGCCCAGATGCTCACGCGCTCCCTTTTCAGCACTCGGTGCCGAAAAGGTTTGCCATCACTGGTATAGGCAAAGCAATAGGAACAGCACTTGAACTTATACATCACTTCATAGTGCTTTCCAGCCCTCTCTAAGTGGTTTACAGAGTCAGCATATTACCCACAACAATTTTAACAACATCGGAAAGATGGTAGGCTGATTCAAACTGGTCAGGATTGAACTCCTGGCAATGGGCAGAGTCAGCCTCCAATACTGGAAGTACAGTACATTCTAACCACTGTGCCACTACAGCTCATAACTTATGAGTTAGAAGGAACTAGTCTTGGATAGAGGGTTATAACTGTATGCAGGATGTACAGGTTGTAAGTACTGTAAAAGAATGACCTTGAGTCATTCTGTAACAATAAAGGATAAGGGATTCAGAAGAGATTATTTATTTTCAATTTACTTTTTAACAGACATGTTTTTTAAAAAAATGTAGCACAGGTTTAAACCAGGAAATGATTGAACACCACCAATTAAACAGATCTAATGGAGAAAGATAAGGCTATTGGTTGTTTATACTAGTGCAGAAAACTACTGCTTCTGAATCAGAGACAGCATGCCTCTCATTATCACTAACTGAGGTACTTGAACATTATCTCTTTCATGTGGTTTTGTATTACAGGATTGGAATGCTGAATTAGATCAGATCCAATAGGCATTTCTTGGATTCAGTCATTAGATTCCTTTTTGCAAGTTTCATTTTTGCCTTCTATGGGTTTTATTTATTCTATCTCCCATTCTTCCAAGAAACTCAAATAACTTATTGCATTGTCTTTCTTCATCAGAAATCTATGAGCTAGCTCAGTCTAGCTTAAGCAGTGAGGTTTGTTAGCGAGTGAGGATTTGAAGATGGGTCTCCGCAGTCCTTCTAGGATTTTCACATTGCGGGTATCACAATAGACAGTAGGACTGCAAAACTAAGAGGGACTATGAAGCAAACAGGGTGTAAGAGGAGGTTTCTTATGCTGCCCGGTTCCTATTTTTCCCCCAGTACAATTTATAATATAGGACAGGAGTTGGTCAATTATGCCTGCGTGCGCAAACCAGTTTTTGGTTCTCAACGCATAATGCCATTTCTCCTTTTGAATAACTAACTCAGAACAGCCAGCTGAATTTGTTGACACATCTCAGAAAGATTGCTCAGATAAATCTACTGAATCTAAAACAAAAGCTGAAAGCATGAAATCCCTAACAGGGGTTTAGATCAAAGATAATGTAATAGTACACAGAGCACTCAGAGAGGTTGGGAACCTTTCCAAAACCACGTAACATTCATATTCGTCAGTGTTGCAGACAGCGTTCTGGGGGTTGAGGAGCTGACAAGATCTTGATTCCTGGATCTGTTCTGGTCTTCTGTACCATAACCCTACATTGTTTCCAGTACCATGTCAGTGCCCTGCTTTGATATCATGCCCTCAGCTTAAGCATGGTTGCATGTATCTAAGAATGAAATCTAAAGAGCATACACTTGTAAATAGAAGAGAAAGTTCTTGCACTCCCTGGTAATGATCTGTTATAATGGTGCTTGTTTGGATCTCCCGTATCTGCTGTGCTTCCTTGAAAAGTAAGATTGGTTATGGGGAACCAAAGAGAATGGTGTGGCTCAGAGAGAAGCAGGCCTTTAACAAAACATTGACAATCATGGTATTCTTTATGAGTAATTTCAAGCTTGTTGCTGGAGCACATAATGGCTGGCTATTATCTGGATAGCTGTGACAGAAATGTGTTCGGTAAAAAGAGCGCTTTAATATTGTGACAGCCCGTTAGAACACAGAAAGATTTGTTTGCGGTCACTCTCATTTCTGCTCCAGAATTGTCTCTACTCCCGTTACAAAATATTTAAGGGGTGCTGTTTAGATTCAAAATGTGACCATTAAAAAATCCAAAAGTTAAGAAAATTAGTATTTAAAATTCAAAAGAAAATTTGTTCTGCTTCTGGGAGTCTGTTCATCAATTGTTTGTTCGTTTGTTTGTTTGTTTATTATTTGTTTGTTTGTCAAGCATATATAAGGTAACAGGTAAAAGTATAAACATAATTTGAATACATGAAAAGAGTAAGAGTAAAAAAGAATATTAGGACAGGGACAGTAGGCACGCTAGTGCTCTTATGCATGCCCCTTACAGACCTCTTAGGAATGGGGTGAGGTCAACAGTACACAATTTAAGGTTAACGTTTTGGGGGTTTGGGGAAGAAACCACAGAGTCAGGTAGTGCATTCCAGGCTTTGACCACTCTGTTACTGAAGTCATATTTTTTGCAATCGAGTTTGGAGCAGTTTACCTTGAGTTTGCATCTATTATTTGCTTGTGTATTGTTGTGGTTGAAGCTGAAGTAGTCTTTGACAGGTAGGACATTGTGGCAGATAA
>JANHZT010003175.1:194682-207033 GCA_032468215.1 Stegonotus admiraltiensis
CACCTTAGAAAGGATGGAAGGCTGAGTCAACCTTGATCCTGGTGAGAATTGAACTCGCAGTAATTGCAGGCAGCTGGAAGTTAAATACTGCCTTTTAGTAGGAACATTGGTCTCCTATGCCACTCAGGCTCCTTGTGAAGTCTGGAAGAGCAATTGAGCATTTTTCTCAGCAGCTTCACAATTACTGCAATATCTAGAAAATAGAAAGGCCAAGAAAAGTGAGGGAGAGGAATAGATGTCTCAGCTAGAATTATTTTTGAATAACTGAATTTTAAAATAGGTAACCAGCCTAATCAGGAATTTGTCCTAGCTCTTTTCTTCTTTTTCTGCATGTTACTAATTTTTCTTTCTCTGTTCAAATTATATTTTATATGACCAGTCTTGCAAGATGTACATCCATATATTCCCTCTCTTTCAAGTCTTTTGTGATCTATAATATTTGGATATCTCCATTTCACCTTTTTTATACAGAGGCTTTAGAACAACAATTAGCACCATTTTGTGGTTTGGTAGGATTATTACATTTTCTTTTGTAGAAAAGGTGCTTTTTCAAAAGGCAACTGGACTTCCTTTGTTTTTTTTAAAGATGTTTTGCTTTTCATCCAAGAAGCTTTTTCAGTTCTGAATGAATGGTGGAGAATGGAAGGATTTATATTTCTTGCAGTCATCTGATCATTAGCATTATGCCCAAGAGTTATTGAGGCTTGGGGGCTTATCTGTCCCTCAGGGTCCCTCAGGGTCACCTAAATAGGGCAAATGAGTGTGAAACCTTCTTGGAATTACTGAAAGGATTGTGTTGTGAACAGGAAATAGGGAAACATCTTAAAGGAAAAACAAAGGAAGTCCAGTTGCTTTTTGAAAAACCACCTTTGGGACAACCATGACCTGAATGACTGAGAATCTCCATAGACATTTTCTTTTGTAAACATTCTATTTTTAATGAAGCTACTGTACACTTTTCCTATAATATAGTAGTTCTATAATTGAGCTCCATTATTATTGAATGTTTGCATTTGGAATATTTAAAATTAAAAGGGTTATTGTACTTAAGTGTTTCTGTTTCAATGTTTGAAAGTTTGAGATATTTTAAATGAGAGATTATTCTATTTCTAAATATTACAACAACTGACAATGTAAGTATATAAAAATAAAAATATTCTATCAATATTATTCAAAATTATATAAAGGAGAAGAATTTCCCCCACCTGATTTGATGAATATTTAAAGAAACAAAATTTATTAAATATTATTGGCTTGGTGAACTTGTAAAACTAGAAAAGATTGGGTTCAAATACATAGAGCAATAGAAACAATTTTAACGATTAATATTCAATTGAAACCAGAACTTTACTTGCTCAGACATAATGGACCGACAACTAGAAAAGAAACTGCAGCAAGATTATTATTTGCATAAGATAGAAAGACTCTTACTACCCACAGAAGGAATGGTTGGAAGATGACAAAATTTGTAGATGTCAGAATTTACTAGGAAAAGACAATTACTATATTTGTTAGTGGCTAGAAATCTTTATAGGCTTTTTCTGAAAATGAAAAAAATAAGTTTGTGATTTATGGGTTTGACCATAAGAAAGGTAGAGTCTGGAAAAAGAGGGAGCCCTGGTGTCACCCTAGAGAGAGGGGATAAAATATGAACGCATTTATAACTGCTGTAAAGAATATCAGAAGCTGCTTCTTTATAATGTTTTTTCTTCTCTACTTCTTTTAAATCTTTCCTATTTACATATTGTTGCTCTTTTCTTTTTCTTCTTTACATTTGTATTTGTATTGTACTGTAAAAAAATCATTCAATAAAAAGTAACTGTTGAATCTCCTAGTCATATACCCCTAAACTACATAGCAAGGACTATGGACTAATTATTCTTTGTTAATTCCTTAAATGTTTCATCAGATAATATTTCAAATCAAAATATTAAGTATAAAGACCCCAGGTAAAACAGTCCCAGAGGAAAAAGAAATATTTAAAAAGTTGGAATAAAAATGATTTTAGAACGGGGTTAAGTTCAGCAAGGAAAAAAAAGATATCCTCCAGATTAAATATATTCACCCAGACAAGGAAGGGGCTGTACTTGGTATTTGCCACTTTACAGGTCTAAATTTTCAGTCTGTACTTAGGCCTGCAGATAATCTTTCAAATAGCTTGGTCCCCACCATTTATAAGGATTAAAGAATACTCTAAACTAGATTCAAACCAGCACTTAGTGAAACTTGTACAAAATAAATTGATGCAATGAAAATACTTAGTCCTTACAAGTACTGCTATAATTTGTAGCAGTGAACATATTTTTAAAAGTTTCTAAAGGTTACCTGACCTAAGACCTGTCTTTTTTTGATAAGATTATAGTTAGAAAATTAGATGAGACAGGTAAAACTACTTCAAGCATCTGAACATTGATAAAATAGGAATATTCTGAAATAACCTTTTTATTGGTTAAATGTAATCCTCTCCAATACTAATTTAAGAGATCAGCAGATTACCTGGGTCACAGCACTTACCTTATGCTCATCCATTCCAAAATAATTCCAGGTATATATCTAAAGTGTTCATTGAGTTTATAAATCAGAAATGAGAGATTGAGCTATTTGCAATCTACATACTGATTATACCTTAGTCAGCCTTTCTTGATGACTCCACCCAGGAATGGAGATGTTAAAAATATAAGAGACAAAATAGAACTTGGGTCAACTCAATGGCCAGATGAGAAAGATATTCCCTAGCTCTAGTGTTATAATCCCAGGGATCAAACCAGGAAAAATAATATGAAAAAAAATTATACGCAATAGCATTAGAAACTGCTATGCAGTTTAGGGAAACCATGATTGTCTCTTTCCTCCAATAGAAGATAGTGTGATGAAGTGGGTGAGGTATTGGAGTACAAACAGAGACATCTATGTTTAGTATACCATGAACTTCAGAAGCTCACTAGATTGGGGGTCTCCAACCTTGGCAACTCTTAAGACTTGGGGACTTCAACTCCCAGGATTCCCCAGCCAGCCATTCTAGGTGTTGACGCCCACAAATTTTAACGTTGCCAAGGTTGGAGACCCCTGCACTAGATAACTTGGTCTAGTCATTCTTTCATAGCTCAGACTACCCCAGAGCATTGTTTTTGTGGGGGGAAATAAGAGGAGGAAGTGCTAATTTCACAGTGTTGACCTCCTAAATATAACACAAGCTATAAATCTAATAAATAGTTTCCTACCAAAGTAACTAAAACAACATTCATGCAAACCAAGATGGAAAGATTGGAATAACTAATAAGTGCCTTTCAAGAAAGCATGGAACAGATATGATAGCATGTACTCCAAGGCTTTCTATAAAGTGATCCATGAGGAATAGCCAACTTTTTCAGCAGTATGAGATTTAAACTGAAATAGCTTCATCATTACTTTCTTCACACTAAGATTACCGTATATTGTCCTTTAGCAAAACAATTAATTATATCTAAGAACAGACAAGTCTTAGACATTTACATCCAAGATCAACAAGTTCTAGAGACTACTCACCTTCTTGTTTATATAATAACCTGCTTATACTGAGGTAGTATTTTCCTGTGTATATTGGAAATGTTCTTTTTTTTAAAAAAAAGAAAAAAAATTTTTTTTTACACAAACACACAAACATACAATGTATTTTTTCTGAACAGAGTATTGGCCAGTTCACAAATTTAAGCAGTTTTTAGTCATTTCAACTAAATTTACAAATCATATATTCCCTTTTTGCTATAATATTTATTCTCCCTATTTTTTAAAAACCAATATTACCTTTCATCCTAACCTCTAATCTTAGCCAAATTCAGTTTTTCCCTTCATTTCTATATTAAACCCCTCAAATTTAAAATCTCACATAATATAATTCCTAGTAGGAAATGTTCTTATTGACATCTTCTATTTTTAAAAATTCCTAAAGCGTCCCTATTTTCTAATGACAATTTGGTTATTATATTGTGAAGATAGCTTGCAAGTTTAAAATTTTGCATAAATCACGAGAGACCTTCACAATAAATTATTCGGCCTCTTACTTTCTACCACAATAAAAGAAATATTGTTTTCTTTATAATTTGCTCCTAGGTCCTTTTAGTTCATGTCATAATCAACCATGCCGTTCTGTGGACGCTGCAGAGTGAAAAATACTTTGCATCCTGCTACTTCGATTTCTGATCGCTAAGTGGTGTGAAAGAGGGAATCTAAAGAAAGCCTTGATGTAACTTTATCTAGAGATAAGAAGCACAAAACTGTGTAGAGTATGAGTACTATAGGCTATATTGCCTCCACAACTCAGAAAACATTTTCAGGGCTTCCATTACAGATAATAGGTTTTTTTTATCGGCCACAAATTTCTAGATGGGGAAAAAGAAAAATTACAGGGGAACAATACACTTGACCCAAAAGTTGCAAAATTAATACCTACATTTGGGAGAGAGTTGTATTTGGCAAAAAAAAAAACCAACGATAAGATTTTTGACAATACTTTCCTTGTTTCTGTAACAATATGCAGCTGATAAACTGGTAATTTATCTTTTGTGATTTTGATGACATTTTGTGGAGTTTGTGCTACTAGACTAGACAAATAGATACTATTATTGATGTTCTACAATTGCAGCAGATGTTGCCATAATTCTTTTATTGCAGACTTATGTACAAATTGTACATTATAATGTACAAACTATACATTATAACAGAATAAGTTTTAGGAGAAAAATTAAGACTGCAAATCTTTAGCAAAAAGTTATGTTTTCATAAGAGGGGGACAATGAAATAAGAATGAGGCAGTAAGAATGGCAAGAGATAATGATATTAGCAAGGACAGGGTAATTCTTAATGAAGCCTTGATATCTCAAATAATTTCTTGTTGGTGCATATGCATATGATTGTGCGCACACACACACACACACACACACACATACAATTTTACTTTGTGTGGCTTTTGGCAAGAACAATGTTCAGTTAAGCTCCATGTTAACATCTACTGGCAACTCCATGCAAAGCTGACACCTGTCACAGATATCAATGGCAGCTTCCCAAACAAGCTTCTCCTTCAGGCCTTATGGCAAATGAAGTGAGGCCTCCCTCTCTTATCTGCTACTCTGGGCGGGGGGGAACTTGAGGTGTGGGAAGGTGGCTTTATCAAATCAAATGACAAACAGCCTTGGCAGACAAGCTACCGGGATGAGGACAATCTGGAGCATAATGTTACTGTTCAAAATACGGGATAAAAGTTGAACAGGGGCTAAATAGGGAAATCTCTATATTTCCATCTTTGCACTCCCAATCTACAAAATGATTTCCTTTCATAGATTGGCTGGGTCCTTCTTCACCTGCCAGTCACATTTCAGATAAACCATCCCCTGTTTTTTCTTTTCCCTTCAACCCAAAGGATTGTTTCCCCTCTTGAATTGTGGGATACTAGTTTCACATTCTTTTGTAAGTCTCATTTTTCACATGCATCTTCTGCTCTCCATTTTGTTTTAGGCTTAGTAATAAGCCACTTCTTACATGAGAAGTTCAGTATTGTTTTGCTCATTGTTCGAAATTACTAGCAAACCAATCTCAGATTAATCCACACCAGATGGCAGCATTTGCTCCCAACACTGGTTTTATCTGATCTCGAAGAACTAAGTAAACTTAACTCTGCTTCGGTCTTTGATGGGAGACCACCAGGAAATCCCAGGATTATAGGCTACACTGGAAATTAAAAGGAAATGAAGAGCCCATCCTAGAAGAAGGCAGTTGCAAACTACTTCTGTGGTGTTGCCCAGAAAACTACAAAAATATTTTCATGAAATTAACAGGAGTCAAACTTTCAGATTTTATTTTTATATTTTAAATTAAGTCTAACTCAAAGCCTCATTAAAGAATGATATGGAAGGGTCACTTGACTAGCAGATGTCTGTGATCATTTCCCTACTACCAATTCACAGCATCTTCTAAAACCATCCAACTCTTATTGTGCCTAATTAGGACAGGTTTAATGAGGACAGGCTTTATATCACATTAAGTATGTGCTCTGAATATACTATGAGTCACTAGGAAGAAGGGATTTATCTCTAGACTGGAAAGTTGTATCTTGCATAACTACTGGGCAGTGAAGAAGAATATATCCAACACAAATGGAAAAAATTGGAGGCAAATAGACAATAAAGCCTCGGTTGCTTGCTCTAATCCAATCCTAAAGGCCACAATTGGCACACCATCTTTATTCCCAGTTGCAGGGGATCCTGCATCACCATGATTCCTGGTTGCTGACCTCCAGGTCTTTCTACAGGAGAATATATTTGATACCTTTTCTGCTCTTGAGCCTAGAAACTGGGGGTTGGAATGGGGCATGGTTGTGCTGTTGTTTGTAAAATCAGAGAATGACACACAATATGAAGTAAGGACATACAGTAAATGGACCATGGTGGAAGCAATTATTTTAGTTCACTTTTGCATGAAGTGAAGGTTAGTGGATTTTTGTTACTACAAAACTTGTAGCGGTTCAGGGGGCACCACAGATTTTTGCTTCTGGTTCTCAGTGTTTTGAGACTGAGATTTGAAGGGGAGCGCAGATTGTTTTCAAGTACTTTTAAGGAGTGGGGTAAGTACAAAGAGTAGAATAGAGGAAATGTCCCCTGTGTGTACCTTTGCTACAAGTGCCAGTGATGTTCTCACAGGGCGAATGTAAGATGTTCTGCAAGCAAGAGACAGGTTTCCTAGGTCTCACTAATTCTTTTCTGACTTGGATTAAAAACTGTTCAAAGAAAAACCCACCTGGCTCTCCCTGGACATTCCATCTCCTGTAGCTTCTCCAACTCCTCAAAGTCATTTCACAACTTTTTACACCTGTGAGGAAAGGAAATTGCAATGTTATCCCTCCTTTTTCATTTTTTTTGGGTGTGTGTGTGTGAATGGTGTCAATGCACAAAGTCCAGGGATAATGGTCTTTCAAAGTATTTCTACAACTGATACAAGTGCACTTCTCTATAACAGCAATTGCAACTGAAAACAGGAGAGAAGGAAGGAAAAATTACCATCCACTTTTCCTCATGTTTCTGCTCCTTCTGTCTCATTGCTACTGGCCTTTGTGAGTATAGTGAAAGGGAGTTAGTTGGGAAGATGAATGCTGATAGGCTGGGATTCCCTTCTTCTGAGTCCTTGAATTGGATTGTGATTTATTTTTCAGTTTCCATTTCCCCCCCCTGAGAAACTTAGAAAAAGTTTAGTCCAGAGGAAAGCTTGTCTATATTGTGGCTCAAGCTGCTGTAGAGTATAATATTCCCCTGGGGTTTTTTTTTTCCTTCTTGAAATTAAAGTTTCTTCTTCACAGAGATACATGCAGGAAGGTGTAGAAAAAGATATGAGGGAATTATATTTTCCTTGGTGGGAGAAAAGTTCCTCAAACAACTTTTTCTTAATAAGGGAAAAATTATTACCTGCCTCCAAGATAGCTTCTCAGAAACTGCTATTGACAGGGAGGGGAGAAGATCAGTTTGTCATTTATTGTCATGGAGTGCCTGTCATTGAAAGAAGTAAGTTCCTTTTATTCTTTTTGGAAAATCTCAGAGGAGAATGGTTGAGATGAGTGTAGTCATGGGGGTGGGGGGAGGGAGTAGGATCATTCAGCCTCATTAGACCCTGAATAAGTTCAGGCTAAACTAACAGTAAAAAACGAGTGTTGTGTCTTTGTCAAAAAAAGAAAAGAAAAAAGAAAGTTCCCAAGTGTCACTTCCAGTTCAGCCCATTTAGGCTTCTAAAAGAATTCCCACCAAATTTTACATCATCTATTTTAAGGACTGGTTTAAAATTAAAAATCTTGTACTAAGTTTAAACCTTGATGTTCCCGAGAGACCTGGGATGTTTAAAAGCACTTTTGCCATTTCTCAAAGTTCAAAATAACATTCCAAAAGGGATCTTTTAAAAGACATCCCTGTGACAAGCTTGGCCTCTGGGATCTGGTAAGGCTGGATTGTGTTCAGCACATAACATGTGTTTTTCATTGAGTTATAAAACAGGCATTAAAATTAAAATCTCATAATTAAAAGGGAATACAGCGAAGCTATTATGTAATTTCCAGCCTTTGGTAGCAAGATGGGAATACAGTAGTTTAACAGTTTTTGAACTAGACATGCCTGATTTTGTTTTTACACTGAGAGCTTCTCCAGAAGAAAACAGCAGATGGTCAGTTGAGTTGTAGACATTCAAGGTTTATGCTGATCTGCATCTTCCATCTACTTCAGTGCTGTTTCCTCTGCCTAGAAACCATATTTCAGTTTCATGTGAGAGGCTTCTTTTTTACCTGCCTCCTCAAAACCTATTCATATACTTCAGACAAAAATCCATAATTATTAATAAAGTTGACTCCCACCGTGGAAGTGGCTGCTCATCCTGGAATTGGATGTTTAGCAAGATCTCAGCGGCCCTGGATTCTGTTCCCAGTGTTTTAGGATTCTGTTAACTGGGAATGTTGATGCTAATATTGCTCCTTCTGAATGTAATGGGTCCTAGATCTTCCCTTATGATATTTATTTTGCCTGTGTATTTCAGCTGGATCAGGCAAATCCTCCATTCCTCTAAAAATAACCCCAGCTAATGTCTGACCTTTCTTTAGAAGCAAAATGAAAAAGTTGGCTCCTTTGCCAGATGAACACTGCATCTCTTTATTTTTCTCTTGGGTATTTAAAATGCATTGATTTTATATCAATTCAAGTGTCATGGGGTATTTTTTTGTGAATCAGCCTTTCCAACCAGGCATCATCCACATGTTTTGAACTCTTACTCCTATAATCTCCAAGTAACATGAACAATGTGATATCTGGAAAGCAGGAAAGAAGTACAGTTTATAGAAGATGTGGAGAAGTCTTTGTTAGGGTTTTTAGCTTTTCTTACCATGTTCTCTGTGAATAACAAATCAATGCAGCCAGTTTAGTCTGCAAATCTGTTCACACTGAGAACACTTCCATAGCACATAACAAGCTTGAAGCTTGTAACTGCTTTGAAGCCACTCTTCAACCATCTTCTGTTTGGCTTGCCTCAAAACACAGAACAAGCAAGAACGGTATGAATTAATCAATTGATCAGCAGGGGTGTTCATAAAATTTCCCTCTGTTTGAACCTACATAGTTCCTGATGTAACATAATTTCCTTCCTCCCTCCACTTTACACATGCAAAGAATTTTAATTTTTTTTGCTAGGGCATCACTCGAACTTTTTTCATTTGTGCCATTTCAATGGCATTTTGGGGGGGATGAGAAGAAGAAGGAGGAGGAGGAGGAGGAGGAGGAGGAGGAGGGGAGGAACTACTCTATGAAGCTTCCATTCCTTCAGAGTTTCTGTTAAGAAGCCTTCACTAGTTGCAATTTTAGTTTATTTTATTAAGATTTACAAGGTTGTTTAACTCAACTAATGTTTCCTGCAACTGATGCAGGAAAGGTAGTATAGTACTATTTTACAACCAGGCACTTTTCATAACAGACATAACTATGACTGCAGGTTGCAGTAAAGATCATCTGGTTAGATAGAGGACCATGGAATAATGGCTTGCCTTATGCTCAGAGGCTGTGACATGGGATAAGGCAGGGGTCTGCAACCTTAAAGCACTCAAAGAGCCATTTGGACCCATTTCCCACAGGAAAAAAAAACACCGAGAGCCACAAAACCCTTCCTGTGCTGACTATTTCATGAGCAGCTACAAAACTAGTGTATATAGTTGAATTAAATGTTCTGTTTTCTTCTGAAACTTTTCTTTTCATGGATTTATCCATGGTTGGCCTACCAGGGGTTGAAAAGCTCAATAAATTGTGTGCAGGCAGGTGTCACACATTGGCGGTTGTGATGCATATTTTGAGTGACAGGGAGCCGCAGCAGAGAGGTGAAAGAATCACATACGGCTTCAGAGCCGCAGGTTGCTGACCCCTGGGATAAGGTAACAATTCGGTATGCCTTGCTTGTATAGCAATAGCACTTAGACTTATATACCACTTCACAGCCCTCTCTAAGCAGTTTACAAAGTCAGCATATTGCCCCCAGCAATCTGGGTCCTTATTGTATAAAGAAGAAAATAAAGCTGGCAGGGTTGATATTTTATAGGCACTACTATAAGAAACTAAGTAGGAATTGACAATGAGGATTAAGATTTGGTTGCCTGATACAGTAAATGCTTAGTATTTAAGCAGGGAAATTGAAGCCAGGCTCATTAGAGTGATCATGTAGCTAACTAGAGCCTGACTAGGGGGATTAAGATTGTATTCATTGATAGGGCTCCTGGCATACTTTACCCATTTAGTTTTTAATGGAGTATGAGCAAGGGAAAGATTGTGTCTAGGAACTAGGAGGCATGATGAAACAAAAACAAAACTAATATGAAATGTGACTGTCATTTCAAAAAAAAAAAAAGGCTCTGTGAAGACAGAACACTGACTCAGTCCTCCAAGGGAATAACAGGCAATTCTAAAACCGATATAAACGCAGCACAAAATGTACGTCAAGTCATATGCGCGACTGTGTATAGCTATGAATAAATACCAGCAAGGTCATATTCTGTTTTGTGAGAAAGTACTTTATTTCAGTGGTGATTGTATAGCTCTGGAGCCTCTTCTCAAGGGATGTCTCTATAGTGCTATCTTGATTATCTTCTTAAAAATCCTATTCTGACTTTTTAAAAAGTCAGCTTTCTTTTTTATTAACTGTGCTCTAAACAGGACTTATTTTCTTTTCTAATCCATCATTTTCAGTGCTGCAATTGTTTCTACGCATATTTAACAATAAGTGTATTTTTTAAATGTGTTATCTAAATCACCTTAGAAAGATTCTATAATAAATAAGCAACCCTCTCTCTATGTAAACAAAATAGCAGAATAACAGAATGGACCTTGGAGATCTTCTAGTCCAACCCTCTGCTCAGGGAGGAAACCCTATACCATTTCAGACACATGGTTGTCCAATCTCTTGTTAAAAACTTCCAGTCATTCATAACTTCCAGAGGCAAGTTGTTCCACTGATTAGTTGTTCTGTCAGGAAATTTCTCCTTAGTTCTAGGTTGCTTCTCTCCTTGATTAGCTTCCATCCATTACTTCTTGTCCTGCTTTCAGGTGCTTTGGAGAATAGTTTGACCCCCTCTTCTTTGTGACAGCAGCCCCTTAGATATTGGAATATTGCTATCATGTCACCACTCATCCTTCTTTTCATTAAACTAGACATACCCAATTCCAGCAACCATTCTTTATATGTTTTAGCCTTCAGTCCCCTAATCATCCTTGTTGCTCTTTTCTGCACTCTTTCTAGAGTCTCAGCATCTTTAAGCATTCATGTTATCCTCAAGTATGCAGTTTGCCTCTGTTATGAACTTTATATATCCCATGTAACTAGATCAGACAACAGGAATGCATGAATATCAGGGCCATCCATGAACAGGAGGTCAACAGTGTGGGTATGACCATGTGACTGAAACCTTTCCCCTTTCTAGTAAATATCATATGCAATATCAGCATATAAAAAAGGATAGGGTTTTGATTGCCCAGTTGTACCCACCACTTCAATGCTGCTGATAGAAAGTGGAGAGGATGGCCCTGATGGGCAGAGGGATGATCTGTTACCATGACAACAATCAGAGAAACATGACTTGAGCTCATACCAAGAAAGAGAGTTACAAAAAGGCCTCAGATGTCCCCTCTTCCCCCCTCCCGGTTATTCATATGAAACGAGAGGAGAGGAAGCATATTCAGACGTGCAAAATGTTGTTACTATCGCTGTTCCAATAAAAATAATTTTTAGTCCAATTTTTAGTATGGTCTCTGTTTCTTAGTCTGGTCTACTTTGTAGGGCTGACACTGATCCTAACTGTGGACATCCATGATAAAATGATGTCTTAAAATTTTTGGAAATTAAAAACCCTGGAATGTGAGAATAGTGGGGAGCAGAGAAAATCCATTCCTCCAATGGCATTGCTCTTCTGACAATCAGTTCACAAGCTATGATTTGCCTATGGAGGAAAATATACATGTTTACGTCTATAATTTCTACATGGATGTTTCCCATCTCTCTCCTGCTTTCTCCTGTTAATAGTTATTATGGCTTCGAAGGTCCATGATTTCACATGTCTCTGGTAGAGGAAAACACATTTACATATCAAGGAGAGAAGCAACCTAGAACTAAGGAGAAATTTCCTGACAGTTGGAACAATTAATCAGTGGAATGGCTTGCCTCCAGAAATTGTGGGTGCTCCAACCCTGGAGGTTTTTAAGAAGAGATTGGACAACTCTTTGTCTGAAATAGTATAGGGCAGGGGTCAGCAACCTGCAGCTCTGGAGCCGCATGTGGCTCTTTCACCCCTCTGCTGCGGCTCCCTGTCACTCAAAA
>JANHZT010003175.1:265586-276958 GCA_032468215.1 Stegonotus admiraltiensis
AATCCCAGGAATTTTGCAGTGTTCCCCACTGACTGAGTGAGCAAACTTAGTTCACTACAATTCCAATACCAGCACCAAACAGCTACGAAAGGAGCAATCCTACTTTTTATATTTTTAAAAAAGTCTAACATTCAGCTCAGGTCCCTCCAAATGTCTACCAAGTGTCACCCCAATGCTTGAGACATTCCCAATGTAGCTGCTCTGGCGCTTCTGTCCAATCCAATAGGCTTGGAATGATGGCCCTAAGGATATCTACTGGGCATAGTAAAAAAAAAAGATTAAAAGGGGGGAAGCCATGTTAACTTTTTTGACCACATCCTGCAGACACCTCTGGATGAGTCCATCTTTGCTTTGCCTCTTCCCCATCTGGAGTACAAGTGGAGGAAGGGTGCTAATATTCACCTTCTACTTTGAGATAGTAGCTCAAAAATAAGTGTAAGTTCCAACATTGGTTCCTTCTTTTCCCTATGACAAAGCAACATTTTTAATTCCTAGTTAAAAATGATAGGAGTATATGTATATGTAGAGAAAGTGAAAGTGAAAGATATGTATCTTTCATTAAAATTGTGTTGAAGATTTCTGATGTTTAGTAAGAATATGCAAGACATTTGGGAAGTATTTTAGCAACAGAAACAATTGTCAATAAAACAAGTGAACTTTCCTAACCACTGAGATGTTGGTTTGTGTATCTCATACATTCTTTCTTTAGCAGAGGTAGCAAAATAGGCAAATACCATGTGAAACAATTGCAGAATTTAAAGCAGTATTAAGGTTGTGCACTGATAGCTATCAATTTGCATTAGCATGTAAACATTAGAAGACAGATGAACCAGGACTTTTACCATACAAACTCAATTTTAAGCACTATGAGCAATGAGCGATGCTTATGAGTGATGCTATTTAAACTCAGAAAATAAAATGTGCATGTTGGATAATGACACATTAGTCTGTGAATGCAACTTGATACAATAAATCTGTATGCAGCATCACTGAGCTATCTCTAGAATATCACATTGTCAATAGGGCAAAACCTAGAAAATAGTAAAACAGATTAAAAAAAAAAGCTAGGACAAGTCTGGGCTAAATAGACTGAACCTTAGGAGGCCTAGCTAGAAGTTTCCAGGACCAAAATTTAACAAAAGTACCAGCAAATAAAAACAATGTTCTTTGCACTCATGAAAAATGTCAACAAGTTTCTAGGCATAATGAAGTGGATGTATCTTAAGCATTAGCATAAGCAACATTTTTAAACCAAGCAATACTTGGTATTGATAGAAAAACAAAATCCAAAACAAAACTTTCCACACTTACTTTAATTTTAAAAAAATCATTTTTTCCTACTTCTTTCCTAAGTCTTCTCATCTATCACTCAGAGTATATTCGGAGCTACATGAAAACAAGTTTTACAGGGTAAAACCACTTTAGCGTCAACAATTGGCTTTTTTCTATCCCAATCCACTTTGAACTATTTAATTCAGTTTTCTTTGAAGTTGTCACATGCTTTATTCCCTGTAACAATACACCTTCTGACTAATATCTTTGTTTTCTTACATGCGTCATTCATTTTAGCAAGTTGAAGTTATCCTTTTCCTATTTAGTTTTTGCTACTATTAGACCATGTACAGAAAGATTATGCATAAGAAACAAAACATAAGACAAAGATAAGGACATTCAATCTTGTCCAATAATTGCATCATGTTGTTAAGAATAATGGCAGTAATGAATCAAAACTCCAGATAGAACTGTAAATGGTCGATTTGGCTCTAGTCCACCTCCTCTTTCATATGATTTCATCTACTGTGAAGGCAAATTTTATTTTATGTCAGTCAGTAACAGTCTTGATGTAAAATTCATAGCTTAAGAATCATTTTGTTTCTAATCAAGTAATCAGTTGACCAGTATTGCCACGAGACAGGCTTAAAAGTCTCAAGAATACCTCAAAAATCTTGATTGTCTTAAACCCAGACAAAAGCTAGATAAATCCCCACTCAAGCAGCACAATCCCATGTGTTTCTCTTTGGATGTATGGAATTGTAGAAGCAAGGATATTTCTACCATCCTTTATAGGTTTAAGTTTTATGCTACTTTTTCAAAAGCAGTTAGATACCAATCAAGTGAGCCGATAATCACCGCAGGAGCCTTTGGAAAAATAGGTGCAATAGGCAGTTATATGTGCTTCGACAATGCAAAAGACTTGCTCATTTCTTGTCTCGAGTGAAAATGTTTGTCACAACACTCTTCTTGTTATGTGGATTCTCTGGTGGGAAAAACTAACAAGGCCTTCACAGAATGAGGTACTGTACATACCCTGCATAGTATTAATTATTCATACTGAGTGAATAGCATAGATGATTTCCAAATGCAGTCAGAGCTGGCCATCTCTTCTTCCTGGCTGATTTTTAAAGTCTTCAAATAGCAAACAGGGACTTCTGTTTAAACCACAAGACATTGGCCACTGGCATAGTGCTTCATACCTCAAAGAACCAACTTTGAAAATAAAGTAAATAAAGCCTATTCCTCACCCTTAAACATTCTGATCTGTTCCTGAACTATAAGTTTACTAGATTTCAAGCAATAGGAGATATCTGTAGAGAAATACATTTATCAAGAAACCCAATCCAATCCTTACTAGATCTTTAATTGACCTTTCTTACTAGAATCCAGTAAGCACTCTTTTGCTGTAATATCTGTGCAGTTTTTGGTTTTTTTACCCATTTTCTGTAACTGAGCAGAATAGGATAAGATATAGCATTTTTGTGACAGATGAAGTGGTGGTGTGTTATTCCACTACTAATAGTTATGTAGGCGGAGATGGGATATGGTACATACATGTGTAAAATGTGTACTTAAAATAGTGTTTTAATCTTGGTGCTATTAGGTATGTGATAACTTTAAGAATATATATAAACCTCTTAAAGAATCAGCAGCACTAATTGATACCCATAATGATAGATTTGTCAAGGGAAATGGAAAGCATCAGGGAGATAGATATTTAAAATAAATACATCTGTATATTTATTAAATAACTATAAAACAATTCAATCAAATGAAGTAATCCCATGCTTAAAATAGAGTGGAATGCTAAACTATCTTACAAATTCATTCAAGGCATCTATGAAAAATGCTGTGCTCACAAACTGTTGCATGTCTATGACAGCTTTGGTTTAATTTGTATGGGTTCACAAAGGCTTCCTCAATGTGATCATCAAATGGAATGAAGAATTTATTTCCACTTCCGTATGTAAATGTCATTACATTTAACCTTAAAAGAGGAGCTCAGAATGAACACTGGATAACTGCTAAAGAAAGAGATATCCAAGATCTAGATTCCTATTTATCTTGTGTTTTGACAAATTACTTAAGCCACCATTCCTGGTATACAAATTGTTAAGAAGCCAGGTTTCTGGTTTACTACTCCTGTTAGATTTACAAGAGGAGGAAAAGAGGAGGAAATATTTTCTGTATTTTATTGCGATGAGCTAGAAAATCCCGTTTAGGATATTTTAGAGGAAGTGTGTGTGAATCCACACATGAAAAGGAACAGTTCACTAGATATCTTGTAATACTAATCATCAATTACTACTTTGGTTTTTCTCATAAATCTAGAAAAAGAATTAATTTATATTTGTCATTACTACTTCCTGAAGCTTTCTAAAAATTAGGTTTGGAACCTAAAATTCATTATGTTTACCAAATGAGTGTACCTACTATCGGATTTGTTTGGAAATCACAAACAAATTGTGTGTGTGTGTATGTATGTATGTATCATCAGCATATAAAGGACTGTGTGCCAACAATATCTTCATGAGGAAGATTAGCAGAAGAACTGTTTGGAGACCTCAGTATCCATAAAACTACGGCCCTCTTAAGATGACCAACTTCAGTGGCTGAAATAGAAAAAAAGTTAACAGTTGCTGCATGTTAAAAATGTTAACTGTCTGTAAAAATCACTATTTAACGCATGGGTTTTCGATTGTACAAATGTTCACAGTGCACTAGTATCCAGAATATTCTTTCACATGCTTATTTTTTTTTAGTTTTTAATGTTAATATGCAAAGAAGTTTGAAGCCATTCCAATGAGACTTTTTAAATAGCACTTGAATCCAGAAGTTTTAGGTGCTACACTGTTGTGCGGTACAGAACTTTAATGCCAGCTTTATCCTTATTTAAAAGGATGCTGTTAAACTACGGAAAAAAAAAACCACACTGTAAATAAATACACTGCTTACCTCTCTGACCAGCACTGCTGTACTTATTAAAAGAATCCTGTGATGTCACACTGAGCTTGTGTTTTAATGTTATTTTGTCATGTCAAGTCTTATAGTACGTGCTGTTCCGTTTCCATACAATATTACTTTAATTTCTTCTGTATCCTATCCAAATGACTCAGAATGGATTTTATATTCATCTTGAAGGAAGACAGCCATGTTTACTGCTGTTAAAAAGATTGGACTGGAAAAACCCTCGTCTGACTCCACTGCTATTTTGTTAGTGAATCTTAAGAAAAACTACACATTTAAGGAAAAGTTGTTCAGGAAAAAAACAACACTTCTGTGATCTTAGTATAGTCCTACCTGGCAGGCTAGTCACACCAGCTTCTACTCTCTGAATGCTAAAGGAAAACTAGAAATGTGCTTAATTCCTTCACAATTTTTATTTTTTCCTCTTTCCCTGCCCTCCTCCCAATTCCTCTTATAATATAACCCACGCTTGGATAAATGAATTAAAATGATTTCAGTGCCTTTTTTGAAATCAATTAACAAAAAGAAACACAAAGTCCCATCAGATATTGACAGATGGAATGGTAGTGGAAAAACAGGCTATAGCACTACCACCAATACCACAAATGGGATTTTGATATTAAAGGGTAAATCACACAAATAAAACGGAGTAAATGGACTTTTTTCACAATGGTGGGATGTAAATAGTGCTGACTTAGGACCAGTAATTGTTTTAATATGTTTATAAATTATATGGAATTGGGTGTCAAAATGGTAAAAACTTCAGGTGGTAAACAAAAAATAAGCAACTGCAGAGTTCCATATTAGGAAGCAGGCATCTAAACAGATGTCATTCAGTATGGGCAAGTTATGCATGCTGATGCCAAAAATCCCAACTATGCATACAAATTAATAGGACGAGAGCGAGCAGTGACAATGAATAGGTTGACATAGTGGCGTCAGGAAGGGCATCCGACCAGTAAACACCATACAGTTGCCCCGACTCTCCCTGAATTAGCAATAGCGCTTAGACTTATATACCACTTCCCAGTGCTTTACAGCCCTCTCTAAGTGGTTTACAGAGTCAGCACATTGCCCCCAACAATCTGGGTCCTCATTTTACTGACCCTTCTCAAAAGTATTAGAACCAGAGATCACCCAATGAGATTGAATCCTGGAAGAATCAGGAAATATGGAAAAGGAAAAACATGTTTTACATAATACATGATTCAACTTGGAATTCACTCCAATGCTGGCTACCAGATTGACTGGCTTCAAAAAAGGATTGCATTCAAGAAAATCATGGGAATCAATGGTGAGTAGCCTCGGTTGCCTCTGAAGAGGTGAGCTTTCTTGAGCAGTTGGTTGGCCACCATGAGAACAGACTGCTGATGGGCCAGGAGTGCAAAACAGGAGTACGCAGCTCATGCTCTTATGATGCCACTACTGAAACAGTGAAGTTTTGAGAGACATTAAAAATGTGTAAGAAATGAATAGACCATTCAAGCAATACTCCAGGTCTCAGTTACAATAGTAGTTAAGTAATCATGATTATTTAGGTGATGCATCAGCAGAAGTGGTTCATTAGGCAAGGACAAATATACCTGTTTAAAACGTATCAATGATCAGTTGATGTTTTTTGTTTAAGATGGGAAAAGAATCACCTTAATTCCACCATCTATTTTAATTCTTTTTTTTTCAATAAATAGGGGAAACTTGCCAGAGAAAGGTGGCATTTATTGATTTCCCCATTGCATACCTGACCTTATAACAAAAATTAACAAGGTCTATGTCGCATCCTTGATTTATTACAACTGACCTGCAGGCGAAAAAAAATAGAACTATTACATTAAACACTTTGATTCCATGTAGAATATCTTAAATAGAACAGGAAGTCAATTCAGGAAAAGATAAAATAGTTGGAAGCTCTTAAAAGCCATCATGTTGTGAAACTCCATTTTACTTACAGACGATTAGGCAATATCCCTGCACATCAGCTTATCAATAAACTTTTATACATTTTTTGCTATAGTACAAGAAGAAGAAAAAAATTAACCAGAGCTCACAATGTACAGTTCTTACACTATTTTCACAGCTTCTGAACACTATACATCTTTATAAACATACACTGTAATATAAATGCCGCACCCTTAATAGTATATTATAACAATCTATGATTAATATGCTAGAACTTCCATCGTACTGAGCCTGCGTTGGAAGCTACCTCCATTTTCTGTTCAACTGCATGGAAATATTCTGCTTATATAAACAAATTATAGAATCGGGAAATGGTTCTCTGTAACTATTATTATTTTCTTTTTTGGCAAATACAAGGAAGAGCCAACAGAAAACTGATATGTAAGGCTGGGAGGCACTGTACTTCTTTTGCCTGAAAGGACTAAAAAGAAGAATTATTGCATTATTAAAGGCCAAATTCCATTCAAACAATATCTCATTTGTTATTCCATATGTTCTTGCATGGGGAAAGGTTCCTGTTTAGACTGATCGTTTTACCTCTTGAAAGTTTATTAACCAGTTGGTAAACTAGAAATATAAGAGATAAGTGGCTACAGCAATAAGATCTTGTTTCCGTTGTGTTATGTCTTACAAGGGTCACTTCTTTTCCGCTGTCGGTTAGAAATGAGTATTTCATCAAATATAGCAGAAAAAATTAATACGAGTTTAATTTTATATGGCTTTTTTTCTTGGATTGACTATTAAAATTCCTTGTTCTGTCCTTTGAAGAATTTAACACATTAATTCTCTTATATTATCAATATTGACTATGTGCCATCAGATTGGTGTTGGCTCAGCAATTTTCTCCATAATATATATCAATAAGCCATCATAAAAACTGAATTTCATTTTCAGAATAGTTCAATTGAATTCATCATCCAAAAATACATCAAATTAATTAGCACCATTTTGCTGTGATTTTGGAAGTACAGGTTATCTAACGGAAAAGGAGAAAGGAAGTTTATCTGCTTTGATACTGGATATCAGACAGGAAGCAGAGATCCAAATCACACCCGGAGTTCTTTAATAAGGTAAATACAGCTATTCACAACTGCAGGTCATCCAGTGTCCTTTCCAAATGTGAAAGTTAGCCAGCTAATCACCAGGTTACAGTTAGAAATCAGGGATCACAAGCCAGTTAAATTCCACTGAATAGTTTAATAATTCCTCAGTTCAAAATTTTATGTCATTGGTTAACAGTTTGTAGGATACCTAATTCTGCTGAAGACTGGTTTCCGTGGAAAGTGAAAGAATACATTATTCTTCCTCTCTTATAAGTTGAATTGTTAGCTCTTTCAATGCACTGAATGTTTTTTGGTAAAGAAATAATCCATTTTACATGATCACTCTTTCCTCCCCCAACATTATGAAGTTCTGCTGAGCCACACTGTTTTAAAAAATATACACTGTGGCTGAAAAGCAACAGAATTTCAACTCAATCTATTGCACTTTGTGAAGAAAAATATATTTATATATATATATTTATATATTATCCCCCGTTTGCCTTTGCTAGCTCCAGAAGGTAAAAGTAGCTCCATTTGGCTGCACAAGTTACTGTCTCCCAGGCAGTATTTTTTTTTTAATGTTTCGAATCAGACAGACCAACAACTAACTTCCTTTCCTTTAAATTATTTGTAGCAGTTGGAAGAATTTGAGAATAAAATCCCTCCAGTCGCTGCTGAGAAGTTTCTGAGTTTAGAACTTAACTTTTAGGTGCTATCCAATCATGGTCAACAAATAAAATGTTACTTATTTCCACATTTTATGTATATGTCCACAAAAAGAGCAAAACAAAGTCTCTCTTTGACTTGACACTAACACTGTGAGTTTGGGTATTACATGGATGCACTTGGTAAGTGACAATGATATACAGACAGAATGGAGGAGAAACACCAACATTATTGCACATGGTGTCTGGGCGAGCATTAAAACACTGCAATATGGGGTGAAGATTCTGTACATCTTGCTTTCTCTCAGCACTTGCACTAGAGTTTTGATATAGCAGCAGTATCAATCAACATACATTGGTGAGCTGGGAGTTGTTGGCATTTGATCCAGGATTTTACAAACATAGCATGCAACATCCACTGTTCGTTCCTCATACATTAGAATGAAGGGATGTTTCTGGAAAGAAAAAGGGAACAAAACAGTCTCACTGTCAGTATATGTGATCACAAAAAGTATCTATAGGACATAAAGGTATTCAATGTCTCTATGTATTTTAAATTCTATGAACTATTGCCATGATTTCTACAATTTCTTATTAGGAAAAACAATCCTCACATGGTTTAAAATAGCCATAAAACCTTCAGAAAAAGCATTTGTAAATAAGACGTGATTTGACTGAAGCCCTTCAAATGAAGTCTTCAAGTTATTTACAATAAATTGCCATGCAAGTCTATTATCCAGGCACAAAATTTCAATTTTATAATCTAAACCTGGGGAAAAAACTGGTTTGCACTCAATGCACCACAGAGGGAAGCAACCATTACTATGTAAGTGCAATGCAGGAGATATTCTACAGCATGAAAAATATCAAATGTTTCCATTACAGAGCATCAATCATTCTTCATGACAGGAATCACCTAAATCTTCAATTAAATCTTGCTGATAGGTTCATACTCCATACTCACCAGAAGCTCCTTATACTTTGGCCTTTTGGATTCATCCTTTGTAAGGCTAAAAATATTAATAAAAAGATTACAGATGAAAATGATTGCAGAAAGGCATTTGAGTTAATTCTTGGATAGCACAAGTTAAAGGAATTACCAGAAACTGGCAATTCTAATGCATTTGGGCACATATTCATTTTTCTGTGAAGTTGCTATAACCTACAGACTACCACATGTTTTCAAATTCTCTACCCACAATGTACAAGCTTTAAATCTATAGCACTCATTTATCTATGCTTCCTTTTTCCTGCCTTCCAAGCTGTTCTAACCCTTTAGAAACAGTTTTCTAAAAGGACATCTAATATATTAACTTATCCTGTCAAAACAGCAATAATTAATAATTGATCAATAACAAGACAGAGCACAGCTGGAAGACAGGAAAAAATCACAGCTTCTTTTTAAAAGAAAAACGTAGACTTTCCCAATGCTACAAAATAAATAATATCACTTTGTTAAAGCTTTCCTATGCATCAACTCCTGCAGCCCATTAAGAGTAGATGTATTCTGAAAACAACATTTAGATGAAAACCAGCAGGGAGATTCATTCTACCCAGACTGAAACATCTGAATTTAATAAACTAAGCTACTAAAAAACTCTCTGTGAGCTGCTCCTTCATGGCAGCAAAGAAACTAGGGAATTATAGCTTTTAGCTTTCTGTAACACCCAAAAGTGATAAAGGATTGCCAATGGATTTCAACAAATATGAACTTGTGATTGACAAATGATTGTGATTAATGTATTCATTCAATTACAAGATTTATAGGCCTCTCCAGTCCACCAACTCTGAGCAGTCCATAGGCCCTCAATATTGGAGATTAAAATCATACAACTATATCCTACACTCCTATGGAACTGTAAATCCTGAATAAATACAGTAACAGCTTGGTAGAACAATCAGATTTTCAACAATTTTCTATCTGTCCCCTCCTATCAAGGGGACAGGTAGTGAGCCTACCCTACTGAATCCTATCGGATGGGCAAATATTACTGATTTCTGGGAAATGGTGGTCCCACAAACCATGAAGGATTTGATGACAATCCGCATCTTGAATTGCAACTGGAAGCAAAGTAAGTAATCCAGTGCAATTCTTGGAGTAGAGGTGGGAATGGTAATGGAATGAGAAAATGTTAAGGGAAGAATCTTAGAAAAGATTATTTCGTTCTGAGAAAGCGTGAGAAGCGTAAGAAATTCAAAACAGCCCTGTCTTGATTTTGTTTAGTGTAAGGCAGAGAATAGAGAAACTGCTACAAAAAATAGCACCCATATTCTGGTTTATTTGAAAACCACTAAACAAAGCTCCAGTTTGGACATAAGGGGAACCTATAATTTAATTTCAGATTCCTAGTTTTTGCCTTTTGTGTGCAAAGGGATAGTGAAATGGTTTCAAAAAACCGGTTTAAATATTGCTTATTAAGCCATAAGATGATGGTCAACATGTGCTCTATAGAGTGTCTGAAACATTAACAAAAAAAACAGACTGACCAAATTTCCAAACAAACCATAAAACCTATTTCTGTACTGTTGTCAAGAGACTGACATGGATATTTCCATGAAATCATCAAGAGTTTAGCATGTCTCAAAGGAAATTTATTAGTTTACTACTAAAGTTACACTAACCAGAAATTTCATTAAGCTTATTAATCTTTCTTCTGCTTTTCTTTTTACATAATTGAAAGTTCAAAAGCAATTTCTTTTATCCTTGTTACTTTTACGCGTCTGAATTCCTGTTTGGTTTGTAATTATTTTATTGGTAGATTGGATAATGTTTCCCATCTGGCATAATAATTGCAATGAGACTCAGAAACCATTCATTTTATCTCCAATATAATGTAACAAATGCATTGCAAAGTTGCAAATACAACCAGTAGAAGTCTATCAATTCTTGTCACTAATTGTTATAGCAAGGGTAGGCAGTCTAATGTCAACCAAATATTTTGATTAACCTCTATCGATCTCAGTGAGCAGAGTTATCGACTTGGGACTATGAAAAAAATCTGGATGGTACCCAGTTTCCTACTCCCGTCAGAACGATAATGTGAACCCAGCTGAATGCAATCAGCACCATATTACGCCAAGGGCTAGATAACCTGTGAGTCCATTACCAAATGAGCAATCTTACTTCTTAGAAAATTTTAGGGCCAGATGTAGGATAATAGCATACTATGGGTAAAAACAACTATCTCCACTCACTTCTATTTAGTATATTGTCTCAATCATAACCTTAGGTATGACACACCAATTCATACTTAAAGCAAAAAAAGTACCAGGACCCTCTATGAAAGGAGAGGGAAACATCTACTCAGTCATAGCAGATACAGAATTCAATTCTGTAGTTCAATTAGCACAGATCATTCTGTTTATTCAGGACTTATCAATAAGTTATAATAATTTGAGTCATTTAATCTTTTTTTTTTTGCTTTTTGATTTATATGCCGCCCTTCTCTGGAGACTCAGGGCGGCT
>JANHZT010003175.1:301918-323895 GCA_032468215.1 Stegonotus admiraltiensis
GAAGTATGAAGGCTATTGCTTAACACATTGTAAGCCGCCCTGAGTCTCCGGAGAAGGGCGGCATATAAATAAAATTTAAAAAAAAACAAAACTATTTTTTTGAGCACCGCCTGTTGGCATTAAAGAAAAAATGAACTGAATTCCATTGAAATTTAATATTTTAAGTAAAATAAATTACTGAGTTACATATCTATCTCTCATACAACTGCTTTTAAGTAACCAACATTACGCAGAGTACAGACAAGGAATAATACGGCAAACAAATTAAAGGAATGAGATGAAAAGAAAATGTAAGTAAGTCTAGTTTACCAACATCATTCACCGTACCTCTCAATCTTTTTATTTTTGCAAATCATCCTTGCTTTTATCACATCTATGCACTGCTTCATATACTGTTTTTTGTCCTTTAAATGCCTTGCCTTTAATTGTGTTTAATTTTAAAAGAAGGCTGTTGAAATTCAATACAAAGTAATTTTGAAAAGTACTATTATTTTTACAATAATCATTTTAATGCCAGTAAAAGTTAAAAGGGACAGAGACAGTACTGTAGATATGAACACAACAGTAAGTTCATTCATATACAGATAAAAATGAATATATAAATTGAGCTATTTGCTTAATTTTACAGCTGTATTAATTCATTCATGATATGAAAAATTCCTGCAAGGTACTATAATTGTGCTGATGATCTCTTTTTGGCTATTATTAACATATTATGGGCTAACACACAGTTATGCTTACTGTAGCCTGCTGGAAAGTTTCACGATCATCTCCGCCTCTCTCCTTTTGAAGGTGAAGGGGGCAATGTGATTACTAGCCATTGTTGCTTGAGTATCACTTCAGCCAGGAAAAGGATTATAAAAATGACAGGAAAACACAGTGCTGTTACCATATAATGCAAGAACATGCATAGATAGTCACCGAGAAGAAAGCCTGCTTCAGACAAAATATACACATTATTTATCTTCTTTATCCTTCCACTTGAAAAATAAAAAGACACTATAGTATATAAGTTAATTTGAAAGCCTTGTTAAAATCAATGTACATTAAACTGCACTGCATTAAATAAAAGCAGAATGTTACAATCTGAGGCTTACTTGAAAGTAAGTCATATGTAATCTATTGAACTTCTAGGCAAATTCATTACATTTTAATTTCCAGTGAAGTACCTTTAGTTATCATATGAATGAACTACAATTGAAGTGTTGTGAACTGATAAACTATCTTAATGACATATTGTATTTTTTCACATTGTTTCATCATATTTTGATCTTACTGTTTATGTCTTGGATCAACCAATCAATAGTAACTATAATTTGATTTTTAGGATGGAATGTGTTTAATTCATTGTGAAACACTGAAGAAGTTAGAGGTATCTTCACTGCTCATTCAATGGTTTCTTGAGGAACAAATAAGTATTTCCAGATTCTATTCTTTTATTGATATTTCCAGATAAGAAATCTCCTATAACTCTAATATTCTCTAATGAAGGAGCTGGAATAAACTTTTGGAGGGGGGTATTAAGAATCCTTCCATAGAAATAGACAGGACATAATGCACATAGAAATGACTATATCAAAATCTCCTAAGCCTTCTGCTTAGTAAGTATAAAAAGATAGCTAATGCTTTTTATTATTTTTTGAGAATATTTTTATTTTTTTAAAATAAAATCCAACTAGAGGCTTAAAAAGAGAGAATAATCACTTATGCTATATTAATCATATTGGGAATTTTAACAGGAGGAGTGTGTGTGGGAGAATCTAACAATCCTTTCTGGAAATTTTTTAAAATATATATGGAAAACTCAATTTTGACGCAACCTGTCCAAAGATAAGCTAAAGATTACTACAGCAAGACTGATACATCATCTAGAGATAGAGTCATCACAATTCCTAAGACACATTTGAATCTGTCCTTTCAAATACTGAAATACAGGTACTTATATATGGCACTAGACATGAATTCATGAAATATAGTAATTAATTTGCCTAACCCTGCATTCTCAACTGTTTAAGACAAAGTAATCTACTTTAATTGTTTCAGCAGTAATTATTATTTTAATATGATAATTTCATATAATTCTTAAAAGGAATTTACTGCAAATATATTTTTCAGACACAGTAGAAGATTTCACTTTATTCCTCACTTATTATCATCAGTTTTAAAAAGTGGGAATATAGTTGCTTGAATCCTTGAAATGTGCACAAGTTATTACAATTAATTTTTCTCCTTTCGTGAGAAAAATAATGCCAGTTCTCTAGTTAGAGTTCCAGAATATTTGACATAATTCTATAGCACACCTCAACACAGATACTGAGCCAACAAGTGGGACTCCAAAGCAATGCTGAAAAATTACAAGGTTAAAATATCAGTAACCTATTTTTATTTTAGATATAAAAATATTAGGTATGGCCCAGATTAATGCCACATCTCACCTGTTAATAGCTTAATGAAAGCAGAGTCACTTTTAATTTGAACTGCAAAAAGAGGATCTAAAGAGATTATTAACGTCTGAGGATTCCCACAGTATCTTGCTGCCAATAATCAAGAACCTTTGTACTTTTTCATTACAATTATTTATTGTTTTGATATATTAGACTGACCAAATTAATTTTATTTTAGCAAGCCAACACTAATTAGTTAGAAAGTAATTTCTTTCTACAAAGCTATTGCCCTTGGATTATCTGACCAACTCTATATCTGAAGAGAAACTAATAGCTTTTAGAAAAAAGCTCAAAAGTTGGCACTTACAAACCGAAGTTTAAATTACTACATCATCTCTTGCCCTCTTTTACTATGATTAGTTCAATAGTGTTAAGCAAAAATGGAAAACATAAATGACTTAATAGCAATTATGAAATGATAATCAAAAATAAATTTTGAAGGAATGCAGCCAAACCAAAAATCTAATGAATTCTAAAGACCAGAGATTCAATTTAGATACTGCAGCTAGACCACAATACATAAAATGAAGCCACCTTGAAAGAAAGGTGCATAAATATTTCTGTGGATTTCCGGCACGGTTCTGCAAATAGCTACGTAGTATGTTTCTAGAACCCACTTCTGAATTTATGCTGAAATTAAGGGCTTTATGCCCTATGCTTTAAAATTTGATAGCAATGCAATAGAAAGCAAAAAGCATAATTAGTATCTCCATATTGTTTTCAATCTAATTCATCATAGCTTCTTAAATTACCAATAGTAAAGATATAAATGAATTTTCTGTCACAAGCTCATATCACTATTACAGCAGTATATGTTAGTGTAGTTTCCTTTTTTCTGTATATATATTCTAAACATTGTTTTCTGTATGCAATATTGTATATTGATCTACCATCTGTCCAGTCTTCAAACTAATTTATTAGTATATTTTATTAAAGACTGATTATAAATCTATCTGTATCTAAAGTATTGCAGCCAAGCAACAGATGCAAAATATATATAAATATGAGAAATGATACTAATGTAATACAGACCTTATATAAATCCTCACATAGTGGAGGATTGCCTATATTAAGAGTGCATGGTGAAACTAGCCATGGAAAAATAAATTATGTTTAAAGAACATGAACCGTCAAACCATACCGCCCAGGGGGAAAAAAAAGATCTACTCTAAATACTATATAAACAAATTCAGAAAATCTAACTCAGAATGACTCTGAGCACATGCTAATAATCACAATTGAAAAATATTTAAATATAATAAATTATAATAATAAAACAGCTTTCTGTCAAAGTCAGTTTCTAGAATCAGTACAGATATACTATATATCTGTTATATAGCATTATAATTACAAAGACAACAAATAAAGTAATATTTGCAATGCAAAACAAAATATAACTTCTCAAGATGGAACAAAAAATAACCTGCTAGTCATATTTACTGACAGTCAAATTTAATAAGATTTTTTTAAATAATGACCTTTAAAAAAGATATATTTCTATATATATAAAAAGAAATGATTTTTAATAGAAAATTTATCCATGCCTCCTAAGCAGATACAGATTTTGCAACTAAGAAAATATATCTACAATTTTTTTAAGAATATACACATCACTAAATACTTCCTTCTCCTCCATTATCCTAGAAAGAAACAAATATTAACACTTTAAACTTCCAAAATGGTGCAAACCCCCTACCTCACAGAAGGAACCATTCTATCTGAGCTTTCCTATAAATGGGATGACACATTATTTCACAAGAGTTATCAACATAGTTGTGTGGAACTGAAGTTCAGTTTAGAATCAACAGGAGCAATTAATTGTTTAAAGAAAATCTAGAAGACTGGAAAGTACATTTCAACTAGCTATAGTCTTGGTCTCTCTGTCCATAGTCTTTTATACTATATACTAATCAGAATAATCAACTTAAAACAGTTCAAGAATACTAACCATAAAGGTTTTCAAAAGGTATCTGAAAATTTTCTAGATGAAATTGTCTTATTTGTTAACTTACGGTATCCTAAAAATAAAGGTAAATGATGAACATATGACAAAAGTATTTAACCTTGAAGATTTCAGTGCAATTATACAAATATATACACAGAAGCAGGTGCACTGAATTCAGTGGAACTTGTTATCAGATAATTGTAATTTGTAACCTAAATTTCTCAAAGTAGGGGAATCTATAAGGCAAGAAAAAATGATACAATGGGTCTGATTATTACCCAACACAATTTATATCATACAAACTGTCATAGATTATGGAATAGATTTATTCACCGAAAAGGAATAACAAGGCTGTATTTATGTCAAGCACCCGCTATACAGGAATTGGATTGGAACAATCTGAAATTCATTAGTCTTCGAAAATTGATTACTACCGAAAAAGCTTTTTTTCCATTTTCTATTTTGATAATGCCATTTAGCTTTAAGAACATAGCAATATTTCCAGCAGCATAAGTGAAATTAAGGATGCCAGGATTTGAACCTAGAAGCTGTTATGACAAAAGCCACTATCACAAAGAGAAATTCCAATTTGGAAGTCACTGGATGAAAACATCATTGGTAAAGAAAATCTCTAGAACTGATGGATGCCTACTATAAATAATTTCTTGTAAAGAAAAAGTCAAAAAGAGAAGCAGCACACTGCGAAAAAGGCACAGAAAATTGGAAAATATGAGGCCAGTGTGAAAAGACTGAAGCCTGGAGATTTCACATATTTTATTGTAGGGAGTAAATCTTGAAAAAAAAATTGACAGACAAATCTAAAAGAGAAATTTGAAATTCTTTAAGATTTTTTTTTTTAGAATTATGTTTTCTAACTTTTGGATCTCATCATTTAAATATATCCTTATGTCGACTTCATTATGAGGAATGCATCCTTTCCACACATTATTTTAGCAGTAATAGTAATGTTATTACGTGACTAGATATAGATCTATAGATATCTATTCAGTTCTAGATATAGAACTGAAACAAGGCAGAACAATAAAATTGCTGTTTGTGGAAAATGAAAAACTCTGAACTATAGGGGAAAAAGCACCAATCCATTCAGCAAAACACGAGCATTTCATCTTGCACAGTAAAAACACTTGAGAGAATTAAAATATATAAAGATTCTTACAAACTTCATCAATAAACTTCTGAATTCTTAAAATAAAATGTAAAGAATTCCAGATTTTACTACACCTGCAGCCTGAGGAAACAGATCAGATTTCAAGATATGTCCTACTATATTAAATGTCCAACTGTTTTATACATCTGTCAACTTTACTTATGAACATAAGGCTATTCTGGTAGCTCTTTCTTGAAAACTTAATGAATCTAGTAATTCCTGGAAATCTGGAAATTTTATCAGGGTTTATTTTTTAAAGATTTTTTTAGGAATGAAATGCCTCAGCTGTATCTTTCATAACTATATGTAGAAAGTAAGAATATAATGAATTTGAAAAATAGAAGCATGAATCAGTTTATTCCGTTAATGGAATTAATCATAAGGGAATATTCCAATGAAAAATAACATGGGTTTTTATGTATATTCCTAAACAATAATTTGAATTTAAGTAAGGGTAAAGCAGTATATTCTTAATTTAAAATCTCAGTCCAAATAAATGTTTTTGTGATTTGAATTAAATATATGTGAGACAATAGTTCTAGCTTGTAGAACTTCTGACTTTATACTCACATGTGTGGATTCTGTAAAGGAGCTCCACGGTTCAAAGTAAATCGTGCAGTGGATTTGAAAGGTGGGTTTGCAAAATTCAGCTTCAGTGCTCTGCGCTTACCTGAGGAATAAACACAAACTCTGGTCGGGAAGAGAACACAGATTACTATATTAAAAACATTAGAATAAAACAGGAAGCATAATAACCTCTTCCTTGCAACATTTTGCAACTAAACAATTTTTATGACATCACTCACAAAAATAGTAGGGTTCTCATATTTAGCATCAGGTTATGTGCTCAAAACAAATCCACATCTGATAAATAACTTGATTGCTCCAGATTATCTTTCATTGGGGTATTAAATAAATTCCATTTTTTTCAGACGTGAATAGTAAAGGTATTCAATTTGGATTTTCAACAATATGATTATAATGTATCAACTATATATAAAAACCAAACACCAATTGCTTGAAATTATGAGATGTAGGGTGTAGAATATATGAGAGCAAATTAAAAAAAATAGATCACAAGTGAATTACAAATATTTTGAGCAATCAATCACAAAACCTGACTGAGATTTCTGGCAAAGGAGAAGAACATTCTGTTGCCATTTCCTGATGGGTAGCGTGGGATTCAAAAAAACAAGAAAAAGTGTGTATGTTATAAAGAGTGTGTTACAGGTAAAATATACACAATAAATCATAATTTAATCACAGTTTATTGAATAAAGCACAATTTGTTCCTTTTACCTAAAATGCCTAGGCCATAAATTATGGTTCATAAACCACAAAATTCCAAACCCAAACCAAATAAATTTAATGTTTTGTGGGAGTTACTAATACCTATAATTACTGAGAAAACAAACGTGAATGTGCCAGGTTGTTGTTCTCGCGGCCAATTAATATAGGAAATGTGAAATTCCAGAGTAAAACAAAAAAAAATTACTGTATTTCTGACTTAAAAGCTAGGTCTTGTATGAAGAACTTCCCAAACTTGGCTGTGCATGCGTGTGGATACGCAAAAGACCATTCCACTGGGATTGCTGCAAAAATGGAGTTTTTACCACAGCTGCAAAGAATTTAGTGCCATAACATTTTAATCAGTGGCCTTGAACATGAACCAAATGTTCATACAAAACATAGCATAGTATAATATAATACATGGCATGTAATTCCTAGCATAGTAATATCTATTATGAGCATAGTCAAGTGCCTGGTGCATTTGCTAAAATTGAATGTACATGTTCCTTGAGAGAGATTTAAATCCACAGTAAAATTAAACATGCCCATAAAACACTTTACTGCCATATACTTTTTAATGACATATAGGTAATCCTTGACTTATGACAATTGAAACCTAAATTTCCATCACTAAGCAAGACAAGCAAGTTGTGAATTTTGCCCCATTTTGCCCCAGTAGTTAAAGTGAAACACTGCAATTGTTAAGTTACTAACATGGTTGTAAAGTGAATCTGGCTTCCCCATTGACTTTTCAGAATTGATGAAACTCTTATCAACAAAGCATAAATGTAGACAAAAGTGGGTTTAGATTAAGTAGAGAAAGAATTTCGTGACAGCAAGAGCTGTGGAGTCTCATGAAGACATATATTCTCCTTCACTGGAGATCGTTAGACTGAGAGGCAAAATGGGCAAAATGCTTTAGTAGACCCCTCACTGTAGAGGATCAGAAATATTGAAATATGAGGAATATATAAAAATGCAAAAGGATTCAAAAACTTTTAAGTACTACTGTACATTTTATTCCAACGGTCCTTAGAAAAATTTCTGAAGAGCCAGAACAAATGTATGACGTAACTGGGAACACTCAGCAGGTGCAAATAATACTATCTCTTCTTTACAGACGAACCAATAAATAACACATGAAATAGTAGGAAGAACAGTAACAAATGGGACCCATGGGGCAGAATAAAAGGAAGATAACCTGAATCTTGCAGAACTAATGTATATTGAATTAATGGAAAAAGCCAGGTATATAAAAGAAACCTCTACCAAGATTTTTTCATAGTGACTGACTGAACAAAGGAAGAGTAAGTAAACTAGCATTCATTAGCATGGTTAAATGTTTGCTTTAACCGCTCTTCACTTATGTCTTTCTCTTGCCCTATACTCATATGACATAACAGAACTACGGAATATGGTTTATTTGTTATATATCTCTAAACAAAACTTTTCCCTGCAATCCTTCCCTTTTTGTAATAAGGGAAAAATTTGGGCCTGCTAGCATACGGAAATTGTAACAAAATACAAAAAGATTGGGTTTAATAATATGCATATGTGTGTGGGTTAATAACGTGTGTGGGTGTGTGAATGCACAGAAACATAATCTCCATCAAAAAATAATCTGGAAAAAGAAGAGACATCCTTTCCATGCTTAAACTGGATTTTTATACAACTTTAGCAGGAGATGAAAAATTGTGTTTTAATAAGCAAACTGATTAGAATTAGGATGCTCCGTTGAAGTTTTTTTCCAGTGCACCAGGAAATGTCTCCAACTATTTACATATTTTAAATAACTATACCTTTATCTTTAATCTTTTTCTGTTTTTACTTAATATTTTATGATGTACTATGTATTGTTTTTATATACTGTATGCCACCCAGAGTCATGTTTTGTGACACAGCTATATAAATTTGTTAAATAAATAAATTTGAGGAAATGGTTGTATATGATGTCCCCTTTTCAAATGAAATATTGATAAAATTTCATAGGGTTTTATCCTTTTTTTTGTGGTTAATCTTGAATTTGAAAGGATTACACCATTTTTCTCCCTTTTCAGCTTCCAGAAAAAAATCACAAAGGCTACTGTATTTAAATGGAATGATGTTCTATTTAACTGGTTTAGCCAAATTATACACTATAGAATATATTAGTATATAAACAGAAAAAATTACACAAAAAAACTGAAAAAAGGTGTAAAATACCCACAAAACACTATTCCACGGCCAGACAGATCATACATAATTGATGAGCTTTCTTAACTATGCAAGCTCTTGCTATGTAAATTATATTCCCAAATATAATTTAATAATTCATATTATTTAGTCGTCCTTCCTTGCTTTTGGTGAACAATAATACCAACGCTAATGTCATTTTCAACGTCTTACTCCTAAGAACAGGACACCCATATAACTCAGGGAAAAAAACCTATGGTGGTATACGGAATGTGGGGAAATGTGGGGAAAAAACCTAAGGTGGGGAAAAAACCTATGGTGGTATACAAACATTATGTCAATATAGAACATAATAACCAGAAAATAAAGAGAAAGATTGCATCTGGAAGTCTTATTTTATACTAGCATTTTATTGGAAGGAGCCCAACTTAATGCTAAAATTCAATGTTTCTAGCATAGATAATAATCAGAAATAGGAAAGGGCAGAGGAACTCATATCAGGTGCAACAGAGAAAATTTGTCTTTAAACATTTGTTTAAATGGAGCCTACAGCTGCTGCTTATACCAAGAGGGAAACCCCTCTCAAAACAAACTGCGGCCAAATCCTTTTGTTCGTTTCTCTCACTCTAAACAAAGATTGTAGCACAAGCAATAGGTCAAAAATTGTCCATACCATGGCCCCAAATCTTGATCTTGGACCATGTGGTTCCTATTTACTTTAAAGAACTATTCAGACAATTACCAGTTACATCAATTATGCTTTCCATAAAAGTTGTCTAAGAACTTGGGTTTGTTATCCGTGTAGACATCGCAGTTTGCAAGAAGAACAAGAGGAAAACAGCATTCCATAGAACAATGGTTGTCTTGTTGAAACAGAAAACAACGTAAGACCCCCCCCAACACTATGCAAATTCTCTTGACGCTTTACTTCAGTGTTTCTACTTTTTTCTGCAGCAGCATCTTTTCCATATCCTGCATCTCAAACTAATTAACTAAAAGAAACCCAGTACGATCATGAGTAATAATCTAATTTATTGGTTTAAAGTTGCTTTATTAGTCTTTGTACTTCTTGCCTATAATGAAAGATCCTCTTCAGAAATCTCAGAGATAAAATTCTGTCACAAATTACTGAACATCCACAATTATTACAGAAGCATTTATCACTTCTAATTTAAATAGGCATATTTATTAGCTTAAAAAACATATAAATTAAATGCAGGATGAATATGTTTAAGTAAGTTTACCCAACAGAAAAAAAATGCGTTCTTCAGCAGAGTTCCCACTACATCATGGCAGGCAATTATAAAGATATAATGTACATAGCAATTAAAAATGAAAGCCATAAGAGGATGAAAAAATGAAAAAAAAACATGGTGCAGAGCTTCCATTAATCATCCAAATGCAATCTGACAAGGATTGATTAAAATGTCTAAGCTTTGTAGACATTTCAGACTCATGGCATACACTCAGTAGTGTTTTCACATTATTCTGAGGTAGATAAAAAGCGATATAAATGATAATTTTTTCTCATCTTCACACATTTTTTGAATATTGGGAGATTATATTCATATTCAAGGATAGTATAGATGAGCATGGTAGATCCTTTTATTGTTGGCTACATACATACACATACACAGCAAATGTTCATACTGGAAATCCTGCTCTCTACTCTCTAAATCCTGCTCTCTCAAATATGGGCTCTAGGAATGCAACAATTTGTCAAGTGAAAAGTTTTTATAAACATAGGAAATTGTGCTCTACAAATGATGGGTGATATGAAAAGGGAAGCCTGAATGTGCTTAAGAGGTTTAAGGTAAAACCTTAACTAAGAAAAGAGAGTTATGACTTAAACGTCTAGCACATATTCTTTAGATATGTGATGGCGAACCTATGGCACTCGTGCCCAAAGTGGCACACAGAGCCATATTGCCCGGCACGCATGGCCT
The DNA here is from genome assembly GCA_032468215.1 of Stegonotus admiraltiensis. Taxonomy (NCBI): domain Eukaryota; kingdom Metazoa; phylum Chordata; class Lepidosauria; order Squamata; family Colubridae; genus Stegonotus; species Stegonotus admiraltiensis. The sequence goes on from JANHZT010003175.1 coordinate 312,884, forward strand.
CGCCCATAGCTCTTCCAGGTTTCTGGCATGCATGTGCACGCAATGATCAGCTGGCCTTCGCGTGTGGGGCAGTGTCAAAAATTGGAAGAGTTGGTCATCTGTTTTCCGGTGCACGCATGCGTGCCAGAAACCAGAAGAGCAGCAGCCTGGTGTGCATGTGTGCGCCAGAAACAGAAGCTCTTCCAGTTCACGTCCCTGATGAGCGTGCATGCACTCCCTTTTCAGCACTCATTTCCAATCAAAGAGTCTCATGTAGCAGCAGTGGGAAATTGCATCTTATGATATGCTGGTGAGTTGCTGGTCAATATTAAACTGATAATCTAACCAAATATGTTAGTCCATATATAGCTTGATATCTGAAGGGGGAGCCCTAATTTGCTGAATATCAGATCCTTGCTGAAATAATCAGTTTAGTGTTTAAGTAGTTTCCTTAAATACTTACATCTACAAATCATATGAAAATAAGTATTTTTATATTACACAGAATTCAAATACATTTTTAGTTTGCAAAAGACAAAAATCTTACATATATTTAAGCTATTTACTGTGGGAACAATTATCATTATCCAAGATAAATAACAAATTAAAGATTTAAAAAACAGAATCTCATTTTGGAAAATGAAAAATGGAAGCACTGTCATTGTATTAATGCATGGCCTGTTAGTTAGATCAACAGTGGACACATTCCCAATACCAAGAATGATTTAAAAATAAATTAAAATAGCAGAATACTATAAAACATGTAGCTTACTTTGTGCTTTTTCACAGAAGTTTATCTGAAAGCCTAAAGCAAAAAAGATAAGTTCTAGTTCATTTACTGGAAATTACAGATGTTCATAACCTTTAAAATCACATTTAATGTTCATTTTAAAAAACTTAAGATACCAAATAACAGGTTTAACATAGGTAAAATAATATTTGAATTGCAAAGAACAAATTCCAATAATTGATTTTCTTGTTGGTATCAATTGCAATCTCCTTAGGATACTCCTGCAACCTATACTGAGAATATAATTTTCAGAATGGCAATGGAATTTGAAGTTCCAGAGAATCTGGAGTGCCTTAGCTTAGGAAAAGCTTATCTATTAAAAAAAACCTGTTGAACTATTCTGTCCAAAACATTTGTAAAGGATCACATGAACATCCAGATCAGATCAACTGATAGAGGTTGCATATTAGTTGTTAATTTACAAACAGAAAGTTAAAAATAAATAGCTAGTGAGGTTTCCATATGATGACTTCTGTGGCAACATTCTGAAATTTACAAACACAATTTTGAAAATAGTTTTTTCCAGGTTAATTTAGGTTTCATTGTAATGCATGGGTGAGAAACTTTTTTTTGAATTAATGACTGCACTCAGACTCAAAGGCACAATAATCACAGTGCTCAGAGTGTGGAAGCCAGACTATGTGCTGGTAGGTTTCCAATTTAAAGGGCAAGAAAAAAAAGATAATCTGCATAGTAGCAGATGCCACATCCTTCTATATACAAAGAAAGTGGAAATACTCTCTTTTTCTCCCTATTATTAACACAAGCAACTCAGGAGGAGTAAATTTGGGGCAACGTGATTATGAGTGGTAAATAAATGCAACAGCTTATTGCCAGACAGCACAGAAATGTGGGTGACAATAGAAGTCACCAAGGACAGCAGCAAGAAACAAGCTATGGATATTAGCAGCAAATTGGGGGAGAAAAACTTCTCAAAGTTGTGGACAGAAACGGACATGAAGTTAGAAGATAGATTGAATAGAGAAGACGTATCAATAAATGTTAGTAGCAACTGAAAACTGCTACAAATATGCAACTCACAGATTATTCCCCATGGCTTTAAAACAGGGGTGGGGAACGATGACCCTTTTTATGTCTTGTGGACTTCAACTCCCAGAATTGGCTGGTATGGCTGGCTCAGGAATTCAGGGAGTTGAAGTCCACAAATCATAAAAGGGCCATCGTTCCCCACCCCTGCTTTAAAGGATAGGGACTGCCATTTCTACATAAAAAGGTACAGTTCCCTGCCATTCAGTAGTTGTGTAATTCATATAACCAGAATTATATTTTGCATAAATTCCAATTCTGTTTCTTCAACCTTTATGAAACTAGGCAGATATTGATTTTTGCCTTGTTTGGTTATTTTCCTAAACTGCTTTAAGTTATTTTTGTTGGTTTGAAGAATGATTAGCTTTCCTTGAGTTACCAAAATTTCTCTTAAGCATCCTCTGCATGTTTTTAAGTCTACCTTCGCATGTTTTTAAGTCTACCTTCGCAGATATTTTAACCCTCAGATAAACCTGGTTCTGAGTAGACTGTTCTACCCAGGACCAATCTCTTGCTTGTCAATGAACTGAGACTACTGCATTCAGAAAACATATAATATCTCTTAAAATAACGCTTTATTTCTTAGATTTCTATCTAACTTTTTCTTTGGTAGCTCAAAGCATAAAACATGGCACAAGGTAATAGCCACTATTTTGCCATTTTAAGATTGAGAATTAAAATTGTAATAACTTGCAACCTATAGAATTCCAAGATATTTTAATGACAAATTCAACTCTAATTCTTAGTGTACTGCAATATCCAGAGGCAAGCAGTTGAGGATATTTTTACAGCAGTGTAGATACAGATATGAGAATTTATAGTACCCTTCTTTGATGACTCTTGTGACCTCAGTTACCATCATTTAATAAAATATGTTTGAAAATGTGTTAGCTTGAAACAGCACTAAATGACCCTACAAAATTCAGAAGCAAAAGTTTAATATAACAATCAAAGGTACTGTAAAAAGCCTTTAATCATGAAGCTCTATTTAGCTATGGGCTATTCTATCTTTATTATTAAATATAATTTCAGGTCACACTTAATGAACTACTGGTATAAGGAATAAATATAATCAAACATTATGGACAGCTTCTGATTCAGTAACAGCTCAAGAGTTGCAGCATCACAAATGGGGTTGGTTGCCTCAAATTATATCAGGTTATTTTATTTACTATTACTGAGATCTGACAAATTGAAGATTTGAACTAGCCTTTCTATTGCATAATCACAGTGAAGGGTTCAATCTGAAGGGAAATTTGTACCATATTATATAAATTCATGTCAGCCAATTGCAGGAGTAAGAAAGTACACTACCTGATATTTGACAACGTGCATTCCTGTGTATGCACAATCTGAAAATTCTTTGTAAACTCATAGGTGCTGTTAAGTGTTCCATTCATGTTATTACATGAATTATAATTAATAGTAACAGAAAACATTTGCTCTCAACAGTTTCAGAAACTGGTTCACAATAAATCTCCATAATTAGTCTTTTAAAAACCTGTATGCAAATACTTGATTGCAAATAGAAAACAAGGGATCTAGAAACATGAGCAAATCAAAAGGAAAGAATCATTTCTCAGCTATGACCACCAGTTAGAAACATATCAAGCTACTCATAGTTAATATTTTTTTTAATTTGAAACATGAAAATTTATATTCTTTGAAGTTCAACCAAGCTAAGGGATACATAAAGAGTACCAGTGATAAAACTCAAATAATATGCTAAGAGAAGAGAGCGCAAGGGCAGAGAGGCAGGGAGAGGCAGAAATAAAGCTGTAAGTAAAGAACACAAAGACAATTACAATAGTGTCATTCTATAGTACTTTAAACTCTATAATTACTATAAGTTTAATAGATCCAGGGGGCATGCCATGAACATAGTGATCTTTGATTTTAGCAAAGCATTTGATAAAGTCTCTCATTATAACTTTATTCATAAAATGTTAAAAACACGAACCAGATGATACAACTGTTAGATGGATTCATAATTGCCTGAATATCCATTGCTAGAAAAGACTAATAAATGGTTCCCTAGCTTGTGGGAGAGTAGCATTAAATGGAAAGGCAGAGCTCTATCCTAAACCCAATATTGTTCACTATGTTTATTAACCACCTAGATTAATGACTATGGGAATGATTATAAAATACAGGTTTGGAGAGTAGGCTAAAACAAACAAGAACAAGGAGAAATATAAAGTCTTGGATCTGGGGAGAAAATATTGGATGGGGGAGATCTAGCTTGCCAATAGTTCACATAAAAAGGATTTTTGTTTTAGTAGGTCACAAGCTGAATAAGAGCAATGTGCTACAGCTGCTAAAATGCTAAATGTTATTTTAGGATGTATTGACAGAAGCACAGATTCAGGATCACAGTAAGTTACTGTCACACTCTACCAGGGGTGGGATTCTGCCAGTTCGGACTGGTTCGGGTGTACCGGTAGCTCCAATGATCAGCTGAGAGCGAACCGGTTCGCTCCGACGATCAGCTGGGCCCACCCGCCCCTGCGCTATACCTACCTTTATTTCGTTTGAAGCCCAGCTGATTGGCGCGGCAGTGCAGATTGCCATGCCTCAGCTGTTTTGTTTACTGGAGCTGCAGTAGAAGGCGCTGTTTTCAAATGTACTGCGCATGGGCAGATCGCCTGTTTGGCGTGCATGCGAGCTAAGCACACATGCATGCACAAAGCATGTGCAAAGCAAACCGGTTGTTACACCAGTTGAATCCCACCACTGCACTTATGTAACACTAAAGGTGCTTTTAGGATTGATCCAGCCATCCCATTTAGGCATTTTGGTTCTGAGAGGCCAATAGCTGCTAGAAAATTAGGTCCCTTTGCTGCTGCCGCCACACCCCTTTATTATAGTCAGTGTTGCCCTTCCCACCAGCTGAGGACTATACGGGAAATCCTTACCCCATCCTGAGTCAGGCTGAACTATGGTATGGGGAAACCAAACAAAACTTTGGGAGTCTATAGCTTAGCCAAGCTCAGCCAGGTGCTAGCAGGCCATGACCAGTCAACTGAAAATGAAAATCAACTTTATTAGGGGTGCCAAAAGATAAGGTTCCACACAACGTAAAAAGAGGTGAAAATGTTTAAAAACTATCCTCAGAAAAATAAATCTGGTTTCTTATTTAAAAGGCCAGTTGCTGCCCATCACAGGTAAAATGGATGCAGGCCACAAACAAAGTGAGAGGACTGAAAACTGAGTTCAATGAGAAAAGGTTAAAGGAAGTCAGTATGGTAAGCCTGGAAAAGAAAAGAGAGAAAACATAATAGTAGTCTATAGATATCTAAAAAGGACCATTTTGCAGATGAGGGAGTATACTTGTTCAGTTGCCCCAGAGGACAAGACTAGAACCAATATATTGAAAACACAAAGAAGTAGATGCAGGTTAGATATATATATTTAAAAATCTCCCACTTCTTGCATATGAAGCTTCCCAGGTCTACAAGGAGGCATGTTACACACTGCTGACTAGGGCAGAATATTTAACTATGTTCAAATTTTACAACAGATTACAATAAAGTACATTTTGCATTATTGTAACTTATATTTTAGTGATATTAAGGGATCATTCCAAGAAGAAATTAATTTGCTCTTTTTTATATTAAATTACTTCTCTTCTAACCCTGTGCAAAGATCCAGAGACAATGGACAAAATGTGATTTGGAAACATCACAGTTGGTAAGCCTGTTGGAAAAGTATTGAATTAACAGTTTCTTTCTCTTGGGCTTCCACACCTGATACAAGATCCCAGAAAAATATGCTTTTGGCTTAAAGACAGGTGGTATGCTTATACTGTCTGAATTCTGGATCATATTCTGTTCTACGAATTTTGATTTATTTATAATTAAAATTTATAAAGCTGCCCAAGTCTATAAGATTATAGGCAATGTAATTTTAAAACATTACATTGCCTAAAAAAACAAAAAGAGAACATAACAGGCATAGCAAGGATGAACAAACATATCCTAGCCAAACAGACACTGTACATCAAATGGGTACATCCTGATCTATCCCAGGACTTGCGGGAGAGGGTTGAGAGGTGGAATCATGTTTTTCAAAGACTTTTTAATGGTCTGCAGGGTCAGGTTAGTCCAAACCTTAGGGAGAGGGAGATGTTATTCCAAGGAGCAAATGATGCGAAAGAGAAAGTCTACCTCATAAATCCTATTAGAAGATTTTGCTTAATGGAAGAATATAAAGTACACCAACTCTGTTAGATCTAGGGATAGGAGAGAAGTGGCCCCACAAATAGCCAGGCCCTATGCCATAAAGCGCCAATAGGTGATAACCAAGCTCTGAAATTATACTTAAAGCTTAATCAATGCAACTCATGTAGTAGGGGTATAACTGCTTGCATTGCTACATTCTGGAACAGCTGAAGTTTCTGAGTGGCTTTCAAAAGGAGCTACAGTAATGTACAGCATGTTGCAGTATTCCACACATAAGGTCACCAAGGCATACATAACTGTGAGAAAGTGGAAATCACATGGTTGGTACACTAGCTGAACCTATAAGAAGCCCGTCCTGGCCACAGCTGCCACCTGATCTTTGAGTAGGATCTGTGAATCCAGAAAGATTCTCAAATTGTGCATTAGTTCTGTATCTTCCCCAGAAGATCCATGCACCTATTAGGCACTCATTTTTGTCAATGCTAAGCATATTCTTCCTCAGCCAGATCCAAACAGCTTCTAGGAAATGAAACAAGCCCCAACAGAATAACTTGGATAACTAAGTACAGGTTGATGCATGAACTCAGTAAGCTGAACAAACGTAGATGTTAAAACAAGGGAGACTAGAAAATCAAATCCTGAGGCACCCTGGTTTGTTTTGGGCTGAATTTCTCCCTACTTCCCTCCCATATCTACTGGAACCAGTGACAGAAAACAAGTCACACTACAGCACCAACATGGCCCTAAAAATCCTCCTTCACCTCCAACTACCAAACTCCATATCCAATCTGGAGAGGTTCCAGGATCAGTGGTATCTACAGTAGTTAAGAACCAGGATGCTCGTATCACCTCAACTGGTTCTGTCAAAATTCATTGGCAAGCATAATCAATTTTGTCCCTGTATCATGTCCCAGCCTGAAACTCAATACAAATAGGTCTAGATAATCGACTTCTTCCAGAGCCCTCAGCGATATTATCCAATGGAGGCTGGACAAAAATCAATAATAAATGTAGGATCCAGCAATGGCTTCTTGAGGAGGGAGCACATCACCATCTTTTACATATGGGACACACTCATTACACACTCTATTCTTTTCCTTTGTGAGCAATTAATCATTCTTGGTTCATTCTGAAAGCTACCTAAATGTATCTAGGGTGTGCATGTGTTGTTCACAACTTGAATACAGGGAGGGAAAAGAAACATATTAAATCCTCTCCAAAAGAGGCAGCAACCAAGACAAGTCTATACTTGTTACAGTAGAATCATTTAGTATAGTGGGAGATCAGCAGAATGATTTTTGACCTTGAACCACAATTTATGACTTGCATCCAAGGATCTGTAAGAGCTATCAAGCATTCAGGCTTCCTTACTCACATGGGTTATTAATATACACCTTGTATCCAACTATATGTTACCTACCATTGAAATAAGTGGGAGAAGAACTTTTGTACATTTGTGAGCTGGTATAGTTACTGAAGCACCAAAAATCTCACAAACATTCAGAGACTAAAAAGAAAATTGATCTCTTAATATTTGGTCAAATCTAGAATGATAGTATAAAACTTATGTAGACAATGAAACTATTTGATTCCTGTATTAAGAACTATCTAAATTTGCTTTTTCGATTCAAGCTTACCATCTATTATAATGCATATAAATTATGCATATTTAACATAATTTAAAAACTGGGGAATCACTCTATCAATAAATTTTAGAAGGTATATAACTTTCAGTGAAAATATAGTTTCTCCTATAAAGTAGTTGGGACTTGCAAATGAAGCAGAATCAAATCAATTATTTAAATAAGGGTTGATAATCATGATAATTCAATTTATTGACCAATCAGTCCCTATCAACAAAATAGAAGGAATGGAGCATTCTTCCAACTTACAACTTGAGAGCCTGTGGAGTAGACTGAAGGAAAGGGATATGGCAGGTTTCCGGAAGAAGTAACACATGCAAAGTCTTGTTACATGAAGTTGGATTTTTCCCAATTATTTTAAAATAGTGATTTAATGTAGTTTAATTTTCATTAATCACGGCTGGCTATACTGTACTGTGTGACGAGCACCATCTTGTTTTTAATGTTAAATGTCTTGGGAGATTCAGTTCTAGTCCCACCTTAGGTGCAAAGCCAGCTGGGTGACCTTGTGCTAGTAGTCTCTCTCATCCCTAGGAAGGAGGCAATCACAAGCCACTCCTGAAAAATCTTGGTAAGAAAACTGCAGGGACTTATCCAGGCAGTCTCCAAGAAGCAAACATGATTGAATGGAAGAGAAAAAAAGACAGCAATATACAAATATTGAGAACTTAGTCCGCCCACCCCACTCCCTCAGAAGCAGCCAGCTAGAACAGTCTGTCTTTGGATAATTTATTTACAAGACTAAGAGCTTCTAATTTGATTACAATGTCTTTCAGACGAATACAGAAATTGTTAAAGTACAGAATGCCTCACAATAAACTATTAGTTACAATAAGCAGATTTTGAAAACAACTTTAAACAAGATGTTTTCCCAATTTAATATATTATAAATCAAAAAGTCCTATCAATTCAACACATTGTTTCTAATATCCAAGGGCAGTAATCTTTACTATGAGATAAAACATGGAAGTAACTAAAACATAAATGCTACAAAGTAATTGTTTTCTAAAATATTCACATGCTGAGAAATTGGCTCAAATCAAATATTGGATTCTCAAAGTCCTTTTTCTGCTATAAAAAAACAGAATATTCCTACAGTTCTCTTCATGTCAGTGTCTGAGACTACCAGAAATAAAAATAACATTTTATAAGCAAGTGAATATTATTCTGCTGTTTAAGATTCTAAATAAAAGATACTGGACATGCAATAAAAAGCTCTTGCATGGGAAGAAATTCCCTCTATTTGCTTGTTGATATACCATTTCTAGAAATTAAGACCAAGTAAATCTAAATTTGGCTACACATGGTAACCAGATACCATACTATACTTACATAGGTTAATCAGAGGTGGCAACCTGTGGCATTCCAGATGTTATTAAATGACAACTCCTAGCATTTCTAGGAAGCAGAGTCAATATGTTTATACTATGATAAGGGTTTGTGAGACAAAATTGTCATATAATTTAATCATGAGTAAGACTAACCAGAACAAAATTTAATTGATGTATTAGTGCATTACTCCATCTAGTACAGCTTCTAAGATAAACTAATGTGTTCAAAACTAGATTTTACAATACAGATAGTTGCTGAAATACTATATTACATATTCCTCCTTCAAACAGGTTTTGAATACCATCTTGACCTTAAATATGTTACTTTGATAATTCTTATATTTCAGCATACAGTAGTACACTGCTTCAAACACAAAATGTATATATTAAGCAGAATATACTATATTATCTGATAGTTGCAAAAACATTTTAGTGCATTTTTAATGCAAGGAAAAGTCAACCACAGTTTTCTAGCATCTGATGAGCACTTTATGTAATTAATTCAGTCAACCACTGGCTTGAACAATGTAACATCATCAATATCCCAATAGAGCTACTCTTCTAGGCTCATAGCCCTGGCATTAGAGGACCCCTAAAATAGAAATACTAGGTATTAAAACCAAGATCTTTAATATGCTTTACAAAACATAGCACTCTTTTCATAGAAATGGTTCCAAAGCAGCAGTTGCATTATTAAAAACTACCTGCCCAAAATCTAATAGTGATCAATTGGCTTGGAGGAAAATGCATATTTTGCAATCTCAGTACGTAGTACTAACCTAAACTCATATTTATTATCATAGTGTCTTGACATGCTAACATATTTCCACATACTGAATCAATAAGAAACAGACCATTAAGAAAAACAAGATAGAATTATACAATAGTGAAAATATGCTTCTACCTCTATACTGTATTTCAGACCCATTTTCCTAATACAGATGTCATAGTGAATCTAAATCATAATGTAAACGGAAAGAGTATATTTCTGGATTTAACCAGAAATTCACAATGGCAACCTCAGGCTCCATATACACAGATCCTGAAAAAGGGAGCTCTCAAAAGTTTTACACTGCATTTTACGCAGTATTGCAATCAATAATAATCCTCTTTCCTGTCCTATGAAGAGGAATGCTCAGAATCGACTTCTTTTGCCTTTTACAATCCACTTACCGTACCTATCTTCGAATTTCCTAAGGGAACGCCTCACGGCTTTATTCATTTCGCCCTCTTAAAGCTACATCACCGCTTCCTCCTCCATGACTCCACACAAACACGCCTTACTACCTAGTGAGCTTTATACTGCTGCACACATCACCGAAGACCTGCTGTAACCCTTTCCCCCACACAATCCTTCACACCTACACACAGCAATAAGCCCCCCACCGCGGCCTCTCGATTTGTTCCGTCTTCTGCACCAGATTCTAGTTGTCTCCGGGGATTTAAGCTCCCCGAATTTACCTCGCGGGGTGTAAAAAAAAAAAAAAAAAGCTCCACTTCTCACATTCCCGAAAATTTACACATCGGTTTGTTTCAGAGGTCCGATTTGCTGGTGATCGTCTGCTTTCGATTCCAAACGGTGGTGGGTGGTTGTTTGTTTTTTGCACGCATATTTGTATATATACACGCTCCCCCTCCCCTCCTCCAATACTGTACACACGTACTATATAGTTCGTTCATTCCCTCGTTCTCGTGGCCCATAAACTCCTCTCGCCTTGCGCCTCTTTAACACTCTGCCCACCACCACCACCACCCCCGTTTCGTCTCCCTGCATGCACACACCCCCCCTCCAAATTCACACTCCGTAAAGCTTGGGGAGGGGGGGGGTCTTCCCGGATTCGCCAGAGAAGAACTCAAGCCTCCACCTCCTGCCCGGGACGCGCTTCTAGGCCTATCATCCTCCAGAGAGGCCTGGTCCTCCTTTACCCAGCTCTGGCGCTCCCTCCTGTCCCTACAGGCAGGCAGGCAAGCAAGCAGGCGAGCAAGCGAGTCCAAGGCGAAGGCCGGCGGGGGTGGCGGAAGCGCGGCCTATAGAGCCGCG
>JANHZT010003175.1:332031-347708 GCA_032468215.1 Stegonotus admiraltiensis
TAGATGGGGGCGGGGCCAGACAGAAGTGGTATTTACCGGTTCTCCGAACTACTCAAAATTTCCGCTACCGGTTGTCTAGAACTGGTCAGAACCTGCTGAATACCACCTCTGAATATGCTGAACACTGAAATCATAAAGTCATATAAGGGTAGTACATTCTTCCATTTTTGGTAGATGCTTTTTGGAATATAGTTGATAGTTATAATTATTTATAACTCCTTTCCTTTTCTAAAAAAAAATCCTCACAATTGTGATATTGGAAACAGTATTATTGGAATAGAGACGGGGAGTTTAGGTGTTAAATCACCGCTGGCTTTCAGCTTAATCGATTTCATGGAATTTTTGTGAGGATAAAAGCAGAGCAGAGAATAGAGCATATTTCAATTCTTTGGTTGAAAAGGCAGCATATGACAGTAATGTTTTAAGTATTCTTAGAGATGTCTAGCATTCTATTTCTTTCACATTTGACTTGAGATCTACATTGTATAAATCCATGTGTTGTTTAGCTTCTCTATTAAGGTAGTTTGTTGTATTTTATATATATGCTTGCATATATTTTTGTTATGTTTAGATGTTTTAATCAACATATTCAAAGTCAATTGAAATCTTATCATTTTTGATATTCTCTTCTGCCCTTTCTCTTTTTGGAATAAAGAAGTCTACCATATGCTGACTAGTTTCCTTGAGATTTCATACTATATGCTCATTTCCTTATGTGTTATCTGAATCTAATGTGGCCTGTTAGCTACTCTCTCTTTTCAGTATCTCCTGTATTTTAAATTTTCAAAATACAGCTGTTTTAGATATTTCAACATGCATGAAAAATGTTCTTGTTTGATGATTCGATTAATGCAGTAAATCCCAAATCTAAAGAATTTTTTCTCTGCAATTGTTGTTTGAAGGCTGTTGAAGAGATTGATCAAGACAAATGAATTCAATGTGCAAATTCCATTGTGATTTGTACAAATAACTCACCACATTTTCCAGATAACATTGTGTGGAGAAGTATATCAGATCTACATTCAGCTGCTTGTGTTGTGGGTTCTGCTGTGTTGGGATATTCCTTGGTTACTACTGCTCAAAATAACATCTTGCACGAGGAAGAAGGCAGGTAAGTAACGAGATATTTTCTGCATTAATTTGTATTTTCATGATCATCATAGTTCTCATCCTTAACACTTGTGAGATCCTTAAACTATCCTAGATCTAAGGAATTAGGATGATTTAAAGCTTTGAAATCCCTAGAACAAATTCCTGAAACACATGAAATATTTTGATGTGCCAAGAAAATTAATAGAAGGAAATCCTAGAAAACTTTATCTTGCAATCTGAGCTTAGTAACATTTGATACAAAGCATTGAAAAATAGTTTGATTTTTTTAAATGTTTTTTTCAGGTTCGTCTGTAATTGCTATTTAATCTAGTTTTTTATGTTTAAGTAGAATGTCATATTTTATCGTGAAGATGCTGAATGTAACCAGACTACAACCAATCTTACTATAATGGATGTATATATGTTTTAATGTAAGAATATATGACATTGATTGGATAGTGCCCAAGTCAAGTAAAGTGCTTATACCTCTTGCCTAAAATGGAAGTACCTTGCATTCCCTATCAAACTTTGACTTTGATGGGATTGTGTTAATGCTCCCAACTAATTAAAATATGGCAAATTTTCCTCAAGTAGTATTTTTTTCATTTCTTAAACTGCCAGTATATTCTTTCAGTAAGTCTGTGCTTGTTTAATACTAAACAGAATTAATGCTGTTGTAACTATAAGCAAAGTCTTTCTTTGCATATAGTTTATTTTGTGGGATCAATTTTATGTAACTTACACAGTTGTCTTTGATTAAAAACAGGGAGTTATTTGGTCTGGTGATTGTTACTGCCTGGATGAGCCTTTGTCGTAATTCAGCCAAGTGAGTCTTTTAATTTGCCAAATCCAGCTTAGTAATACATTGAAAATTTGTGCTTACCCTGACAAATATATTATAATCCTGTGCCAAGGATGACTGATTTTTGCGGTCTTGTTATAGTTGGAGATTAATTTCTTTTAAAGAGAAAAGCAAATTATTTAGTCCTTGGTATGTATTTAACATAGAGAACTGAATTTTGCTCAAGTAGTTGAGTGAGGAGACTGGAGTTCTAGTTTAGTGGTAGAGTTGCCAGTCCCAATTGTGGTTATTAAGTGAGGACTATCTGTATAACTTCTTTATCAGTTCCAGAAATCATGTCAATGTACTTTTACAAAATACATAGAATAATTCATATTTCTGAGTTCCTGTTGATTGGGTTGAATTGGATTGTATTTCAGCAAACTCTGTTTCTTTCCAGAAATTCCCTGGGTGGATTTCATTTGGTCGTTGCAATTTTCCTCTGTCTTTCTCCTTTTGTAATGTGGTTATACATCTATGTGAATACAGAAATGCGAGCATCATGGCCATCTCACTGTAAAACTGTTATTTAAAATAATGGAAAGCATCAAGTGTTTTCATTACTTCAGAGGTTGTTTCTCTACTGATGCCAAATGAACAGGAACCATAATTAAGGCTAATTACTTCCCATGAAGACTGGTTTCTCTAAAGTGCTTCTGAAGACTGACAATCCAGAAAACTGAACTCTGTGGATTATGACTTTTGTTTTCAAATGCTTTAAGGCCAGTTGTTTCATGATTTCCATTTTATTAATTGTGTGCTCTTGATACATGCAAGGGGTTGGGCCTCTGGGCCTCATATTGAAGCCACAGAACTGAAGCCATACATTACTGGAAGAACTATATGTTGTATGTAATTATGAAATGTAAATAAATATATTAATAATTTGATAAAGATGTATCCGGTGTCTCTGAAATTCCATCCATGCTTCTCTACATACATCTGCACTATTTGGATGATTAACATACAATTTGTCATCGTTCCGAGTAATGAACTCCGGGAAGTCAAGACTCTGACACTTTGTTCAGGTTCAAGAAATCCTTTACTGAGTACATCATATCTGCACATAGAAAGGTGAAGCTAGCTCTAAATTATTCCTGCGTTTAGGGATAGTTAAAAGAATGAGACCTACACACCCCTGTCTCTCAGGTCATATGGGCCAATCAGTCTAGATGTAGATTCCCGCCCAACTTCGACAGGTGTTCGTTGACATGACCTTGGTTCTCATGCCGCCTGGTAGATGTTATGGCTAGCTAGTTGAGGCACCACATTCCTAAATCCCCCCTCCCCTTGAAGGGCAACCAAAAAAACCAGAAGCAAGCATGGCTTCAGCTGAAGTCGTTTTGCAGATTGACATAAATCTTAGTCCATAACTGAATGTCATATTCCATTTAATAAGCCATAGATTAAAATATGGAAAAGCATTTGATGTAGTGCTAGGCTCATTTCTCTGTAAATTATTCTTCACAGCTGTTTTAACTTAAAGCCTATGTGTTTTAAAGAGCCACCATACATGGACTACATATACAGTATTTGGATAACTATGAGATTGCAATAGACCTAGAAAACTATTTTCTGCTGTCCAGTACTGTCTGGCTTTTTGCAGCTCAAATATAGTGATTCTAATATTGATATGGAATAGCAAGAACTTCCATTGTTAGCACTTTTAGTGTTTTGGTCAATAAATCCTTGCATTTAATTGGATGTTGATTATTTTTCAACTCATTTTTAATTGAACAGAGTGTATGAGTTTTGACAGTCTCATTCTCCATTCTTCCAGTCAGGAATTTATTCTTCGGTTAAAGTGGTGGTATCATTTCAAGAGAGAGAAAAGAGAGAAGCATAATGGTAGGAAATGTTTTAAATAGAACGTTATTTTATTCCAATATTACAGATGTTAATCCAATATATTAATTTCCAGTTTTCATATCAGCAAACAGAGCTTCCATTCACTTTCCATGTGAGACTTAATGTTGACAGTGTAATTCTCCAAAGAGGAAACATATGATAGTAAACTTTTGGCAAATAATTACTAAACATACTATGAGATAAATTCAGTTTAACAGGACCTTTTTGTTGCTGTTGTTGCTTAAAATATATATACAATGTTTTTCATAGCTTTATTCACTATCGAATATTAAAACTGTGTTTTAATTAAAAACAGTTGGAAAAAATAGCAATTTCTAACCCACACCAACACAATAGTATTTAAAATGAAGAATTGTGTGGATGATCTTTGTAATACATTTCCCTATCTGGAATTCTTCCATTTCCCTTTAACATCAGTCTGTCATTATAGACATATATAGTTCCAAAAGCATTGTTTTCTGGAGGAGTTTCTATAATCCCTTCAAGTGTCAGGTGATGGACTCCGTGAAAATCTAAACAGTAACTACCATAATGAAGATGGCCTGCAAGAAAACATACCACTGAGTGATGTGAATAAATGACAGCAAGGACATCTTTATAATTCCAAGCCAGGCAAATACTGCTTGTACAGTCTGGGTTGATGGGTATGTGTCCTGCAGTACAAGAAGAAATGCACTCAGAATAAATGAAATACCATCATTTTTGTCCACGCATGAAAGTATAACATTCCACAGGGCCTCACTAAAATTGGATATCCTCAGCTCAAATCTTAGTTCCTTATGTAAACTTGAAAGCTGCCAATTCTTACATTGCCTTCCAATTTGTAACATGGGAATAATACCCAAATACTTATGGAATATTAGAAGAATAGAATTCAGTGTAGGGCAGAGGTGGGTTCTACTTACCTTTACTACCGGTTTGCAGTGGGGCCACACGTGCACACACTCTTCTGTGCAAGCGCAGAAGCTTCTGTGCATGCGCAGAAGTATTTCGATGACATAGGGGTCATTGGGTGGAACCTTCCGCCGGTTTTACTATCAGTTCTATAGAACTGGTGTGAACCGGGGGCAACCCACCACTGGTGTTAAGGGTATTGAAATCACAAAAGTGAAACACTTGCTCTGGGAATATTCAGAATTCTTCTTTAAATATCTGATAGACAAGTAAATGCAGAAATAGACATATTTTTTATAATTTACATTGTAAACATTGATTTAAACTTCTAATCATTAAAATGTTCAAAAGAAGTAATATTGGAAAATTACAGTAGAACTAATTAGGCTCCTTTTCCAATTCTTTTTCCCCTTTTTGGGAAAGCTTAGATTGCAAGATACAAAATACTAAATAACGGAATATTTGTTTATTCTCTCTTGGGTCACAGTGTTGTTACGTGTCTTCATTTAGGTGCATTAAATCAGGTTCAAGAAAGAGAGTTTCACAGAACTAGTAATATGGCTGTAAGTGAAAATTTGTTGTTTCAACTCAAAACAAAACTTATTTACATGTTTAGGTCTGTGTCACACTGTTTCAAGTCAGCAGCCAAAAACTCGGGAAATGCAGGAAGAGGATTAACAAATTGTCAATGGTTTTATCTACTATGTACTAAGTTGATTTTAATGTCTTTTCTGCTTTAATGTATTATGCTGTAAGCCGCCCAAAGTTGTTGGATATATGTTGGGCAGCAAATGAATTTTCTAAATAAATAAATACTTATTACTTCCTTTCTCTACTATGCAGATCCCGGAGAGTGGGGAGAGGCAAGCCTGCCCCCAATTTTTCCTGTATGTTCTCTCTGCCCCTTTAACTATAACTGGTGTCCCAGCAAAGTGTATCCCACTGGTCTCTCTTGATCTTCCCACCTCCTTCCCTTCCCTGAAGTATTCCAAACATACGCAGTTTAGTTCAGGCAGCAAACACTCCAAACCAGCAGAGAACACATCCCAAGTCAGAATGGTAAAACCAGAGATACTCAGATTTTATTCTGTCCCCAATAGTATTAATTATTAAAAAAATACAACCATACCTGCAATCACAACTCTCTCTTGATTCTCATCAGCATAGGTAAGAACTTTATCAAGCCAATCCAGTTGGTCTTGACTGAATCCACCATTGAACTTTACAAAATTGCATTCAGCAAGCCCTGTTTGAAAAAAAGATGGGAAGCTATATAGCAGCAACAAATTTAATTATGGTCATATACCAGTACCACAAACTCGCAAGCAATATTTTTAGTTTGAAATGCACTTTTTAGGAAGAATGAAAGAATAATTGCCAATTCCAGAAATGTGTGTCCCTCACTTTAAAGGATCAAACTAAGCCTAGTAAATGAAGAAAATGGGATTTTAAAAAAGTTTGCTTCAACTGAGTTTCCTGGAGGTAGAAATATGTCATTGTCTCTATTGATATTTTAATCAGGTTGCATAAAAAATTAATAAATTATCATTTAATAATTAAAAATATTATATTAATACTGCAACAGTCATACAAAACACATCAATGTTTGTAGGTACTAAATATAGCTCTACCTCCCCTTTCCTAATTGGAGATTACACAAATGTCATAATACTTTATTGCCTAGCTTAATTTTGTGGAACTTTCTGTCTGAAAAAGTTGCCGTTCCGAAATGAAGATTCCACGGGGATGATGTCCTTGCCATATACTTTAAAGGAATATCAAGAAAATAAGACCACTTATGATCCTATAGTAAATGGGTTCGTGTTAAGATTATCATAAAACTTGAGGTATCTTCATATTCGTTAATAGCAATTTTTTTCATCCATACAAAACCAGCTTTTCCCCAGACCATGACTGTAAAAATGTGCAACAATTATGTTTAGCAGAATATAATACCTAATGGACTATTCAGGTTTTCATTCGGATTTTTGTCTTGTAGCAGCTGTAGAGATTCTTTATATTTTTTTGTTGATGTTTCCCTCCCCAGAATACTTAAATCGTATGCATCAAGAAGAATGAATCGAAATTTAGGCATTGGAGAAAACTGGTAAGCATAAAAGAACTCTGTAGTTGGGTTTTCTGTGGAACTCTGTTCTCTGATAAAGTTATTAAACAAACTTTGGTCTTCTAAGTACTTGGTATTCAGTTCAGATTTCATAAGATAATTCCGGCTGAAATTATACAATTCATGATTGCCCCATATGTGATGGACTGGTGCACTGAGTTTCTTCAATTCCTTCATAACTTGTTGCAGTGCTTTCTCTGATGTCTTATGTTGGGCGTTGAAGCCATCAATGATGTCCCCAAGCTGTATTACAAACTGAACCTCAGTTCGATTCCAATCTTCAATTGCCTTCTGGAGACAGCTTAGGCTATTCTTATAATATCTCCTATTGAATCCCAGGAAATCATAACCATCCTCTATATCAGCATATTGGATGTCTGCTATGATTCCAAAGGAGAAGAGGGCTTCAGATGTTGTTCTTGTGGATCCTGCATCCATTTTGCAAAAAAGTCTTGCTTAGAGCTAAGAGAAGGAAGAAAAGAACAGATGAATTGTCTGCTGAGGTAACATGCAAGTCTGTAGGAATGCTTTACGGTTTTTGATGGACCTGATGATCTTTTCAGCAAATCGTATTTCATGAAGATAGAATATATTTGAAACAGCACAAATTAAAACTGCGTTCATATACAGTTCTTTTTCCTCCCAGATTTATATAAGAAAACTGCTTGCAATCTTATCAATTTGTATTCTGTCAAACCAGTAGTTTATACTGGGAAAACCATATTCAGCAGAAGTCTACATATGCCTATTAAGAACACAACACTGTCACTATTACTACGTGGCCAAGCCAAGAAGCAATACTACAGGTAGTTTAGTGACTCATGCCTGATTTTATGACATTTTTGCTGTCATTAAGTGAATCATGCACTTATTAAGAAATACAGCTTTTTTTGTTTTGTTTTTTGCTTGTTGGAAGCAAGCTGAGGTGGAAAAAATGAAATGTTGATTTTGGGTTTTACTGATTAGATAGATTTGTTGATACAGAAATGGCTAGTTTATAATATTTCAAAGTAAAAAGCTGGACTCGATGTTATTATCTTATTCTACTGCATCAAAGGGAGTCGGAAGTCAATGCTTTTTCTTTTTCCCTTCTTTTCTACACTTTTCCCTTCCCTTTTCCCTCCCCTATTTTTCATATTATTTGTTTTTGTATTTTATATTATAAACTAATTAAAAAAAGAAAGAAATGTGGCTTCCCTCATTGATTTTGCTGGTTGGAAGGTTTCTGGGAAGGTCACAAATGGCAACCATGTGACCTTGGGACACTGCAAAGTCCCAAGTACATGCTACTTGCCAAGTGCCCAAATTTTGATCACATGATCGTGGGGATGTTTTGATAAGTGTGAAGACCAGTTCTTTTCAGCGTCATCGTAATTTTGAATGGTCACTAAACCAGTAGTAATAAACAGAAGACTATCTGTAGTTGATTTTTTTTAAAGTAGATTAGTACTAGGATGGGAGACCTGGAAAAGATTAGGTTAGTCTGGAAACCAAAAGCAATGTATCCTATACAGTATTGTGGAAGAAGACAATAGCAAAGTAGTATTGCCACGAATATATTCATAGCATGGATATATTCATGAATCACTAATAACTGAACATAATTGTACTTCTACTGGAGGTAAATACACATGTATGCAGTCTTCATTATCAAAGCCTGGGATAGCTAATAACTTATAGCGAACATGATTGCATACTGTCATGTTATAGCTTCCAATATAGTACCATACACCGGGGGTCTCCAACCTTGGCAACTTTAAGCCTGGCGGACTTCAACTCCCAGAATTCCCCAGCCAGCTTTGCCATAGATAACAACATCTGCCTATCCCAGGTCCTTGGTAGACCAGATTGACAGGTGGGTAAAAAAAATGCCAAATTCAGTATGAACATCTGGCTGACTGTGTGACCATTATGATAATAAACCTTTAGGTATATAGATGTTTCCATCATCTCCACACAAGCATAGCCGTGAGGACTGAGGATTGTGGCAATTGTAAGAATCCTGGGAAATACCAGGTTGCATGTTTCTTCAAACAGATCCCAAACCTAGATTTGGGGAAGTCTTTGGTGTGCCGTTAACTAACGAACTTTTGTTCTGTTTTCCTCTTTTCCTTTTCTGCAACAGAGTAGGAAAACCCACTGGGTCAAAAGTGCTACAGATTACTTACATTTTCCAAGAATGAACATCGGAAGATTTCCAATTAGGCACCCGCACATACGTTTCTGTTAGTCCTGCATTTGAACATAAGTATGGTTACTTTGGATAAAAGCGTTGCTTGACGTTTCAGGTTGAGTTCCCACCCCCCAGTTTAAAAAAAAAAAAGGCATTTAAAAAAAAAGCCGACGGAAGTGATTTCATTTCCTTTCTTTCGCCATAGAGCTATAACTGTAAATTCTGCGCGGTGTTGCGAGAGCTACTCTTATGTGCTGCCAAGAGATCGTCCCCGATTCTTTCCTATCCTGTTATCTCCTCTCTCTCTCTCTCTCTCTTCCCGGTCGGAAGTAGGCGATTGGTAAATTGGGTGGGAATCGAGAAAGGCTGGAAGCTAGGCTTAAACTCGCTTTAATTTGTTTCCACCCGAAATCAATGCTTGGCAGGTTGGCAGTGGATGTACTTGCAGGGTTCCCCCCCCCGCTTGTTTTAAGTTGAAAAGATGGACTTTTTCCAAAATGACAACGCTTGAATCTTGTAATCCACTTGCTTTCAAACAGAAGGAAAAATGAAAAGTTGGGATTCCTCCAACTTTCTTTTTCCAGTGTTATGACTACTATTCAAAAGAAGTTAGAAAGAGAAGATCACCTCTTAAGAGAAAAAGAATAATTAAAAAAAAAAGCCTCGACTGATAATACCCCTCTCCTTTCCAAAGCCGCCTTAACTCCTTTAAATCCGTCTATTGTGATTTCGATTAGACAGGCGAACGAGGAGCAGTAAGTAAGTACTTCGACAAGGACTGAATTTCAAATTTCAAACCGTAGGCAGCCTAAAAGGAAACACAAGCGCCCCTTTGCGGCCCTCGGAGTGTACGAGACGCCATGTGACACTTTTAAAGCCAATGCAGGGCCAGGACGCCGGTCTGTCCCGGAAATTCAAGCCGGGCGTGCTGTTTTGTTGAGTCCGGGAAGGGAGGATGGCGGGAGCGATGCGGGTTCGCCTGGCCTCGCTCGCCCTTTGCAAGCATCCATCGTTTCCACCGTGTTGCTTCCGGCGCTGCGGTCCTGTTCGGACCCTGGTCACCCCACCCACGAGCAGGCAGAAGGGCTTCAAGAAACCTGGGGTGAGGCATTCCGGCTATAGAAGTCAGGGTGGGAGAAGCCGATCGCTGGGCGCCGGGGAGAGGCCTTCGCTTGGGCGCCTTTGCGCGCAAATCTTAATCAGAATAGAGCTGGAAGGGACCAAGCAGGAGATCCTATACTATTGTACACAAATTGCTGCCCAGTTTCCTCTTAAAAACCTCTAGTGATGAAGCACCACAATGTCTGAAGGCAAAGCTGTTCCACAGTGAGGTTAATTGTCCTCACTGTTTAAGAAGTTTCTCCTTAATTCCAGGTTGCATCTTTCCTTGGTTAGTTTCCATCCATTGTTTCTTGTCCTGCCCTTTTGCTTTGGAAAATAAATTGACTGCTTTCTGTTTGTGGCAATCTGGCAAATACTGGAATACTCCTATCAGGTCATCCCTAGTTGTCCTTTTCTCTAGAGTACCGAAATATGCAACTGTTCTTCGTATGTTCCGCGCTATACATTGTTAATTGGCCTCACCTTCTTGGCCAAAGAGTTGGCCAAGGCTCGCGGATCTGTCTTTCTGCGAAGCTGGAAAAATGACACTTGGCCGAATCGCCTCCAGCTGAACTTGCTCAAAGTTGCGTAGTCCTCGTCCGTGTGATCTGAATCGGTGGATTTAAAGGTGCCCCTCCGCCTCCTTTCCTCGTCTTGCCTTTGTCCTCATACAGGCTGAAAATAAACCGGTTCAGCCTGGAATAGGGCAGAAATTTAAAAGCGCGTGGAGAAGTAAGGATAGACCACGAGAGGTCACACGATTAGCACTCATATGAAAAATGGGCTCGGATTGGCGTGAAAGCATTTATTGATGAACATTTCCTGTTCTCTTCTTTCCCAGTAGCCAGTAACTTGGAAGAGTTTAGCAGTCACGGCTGTGATTGGAGGAGGGTTGCTAGGGGTACTGAAATATTTGAAGAAAGAGAAAAAAGCAGGTGGGTATTATTTGCAGTCATTCTATTGATTTTTTTTAAAAATTATTGCCTTGTAGAGATGAGTTGTGCAAAGAATTGCATATATGGCCAATAGTGGCTCTTGGGTAGTTTTGATTTTTTCTAAACTGGTGGTTTCCAGATATGTTGGGTTTGGCTAGGAATTCTGGGAGTTGTGATCCAAGCACATGAAGGAGCGGTACAAATAAGTTTACATTTTTGATAATTATAATTGTTTCTTACTACCCTGAGATATGCCTGAACATGTGTCATGTTTTTTTTTACTTCTGCTTATTGTCCTTATCTTAAATTGATTTACGCATGTATAGGTATTGTAAATATTTAAAAAAATCCTTGTCCAAATTATGCTAAGTGATAAAATCTCTGCTATGGTGTAAAATTGGGATGCTATAATGGTTGCTTCAAAAATCACTAAATCAGCTGAAACAGTAAATGTACAAGCATTTATTGAAATGCTATCAGGAGCTATCTTACTTAAAGCCCCTGAATCTAAACCCAACAAGAATACAAGTGATCTTAAATCATTTTCTGCAGAGATTTTGAAAGATACTGGAAGCTTTTACCCCCAAGATAGATAAAACAAAAACAAACCCAATCAGGTTCTAAGAAGAGGCACATTTTAAATTGTCTCTCAGATAGGAAAAGAAAAGATGAAGAATTAGGAATGTATGTGTAGGAATTTGTGTTGAAATCTTAAGATTTTCTTCTGTCAAAGCTCCAGGCAAATAATCTAATTTTGTGATCAAATTTTAGCATTGGAGAGAGAGAGTTTTCGATCCATCGGAAAGCCTTTGTTAGGAGGCCCTTTCTCACTTGTTGATCATCATGGACAACCGAAATCAGATCGTGATTATCTGGGCCAGTGGGTTTTAATCTACTTTGGCTTTACACATTGCCCTGACATTTGTCCAGAGGAACTGGAAAAAATGATGCTAGCAGTGGATGAAGTTGGTAAGTAAATCCTGCTGAAACCTGAACTTTTAATTTGATTGGATTTTGGCATGACCCAACTCCAGAGTTACTGGAATAATTCTCTTTGTGAGACAGTCAGCCTGTCCTTTTCTTGACCAGGAAATGATTGTGACTCAGGATTACCTTTTTATGATTTGGGCTTGTTTTAACCACTCCCTCTTACCAGAGAGTTTATGGAGAGCAGGTGATGGGAGAGAGGTCAAAGTAAAGGAGGAAATAATCTGTGTAGAAAGATTTTACAATCATTTAAAACTTAGCTATATTCAACAAACATGATTGAAAGGAAAATGTATGGTATAGGAGAGTAAAGACCATGTTTAGAAAGGAAAATCTCTGTATAAGAAACAGCAAGGAAAAGGAGTCATGTTTACTAGTAAAAGGAGTTCAGTAGTGTACTGTTTTATTTGTCCATAAAATCATCTTACAAGAGCATCTTCTTGCAGGTGGATTGAATTAAATTGACACTTGAGCAGTTTTTTCTTATCTTTTCAGCTGCATCTTCACCCTTCTGTGAGTTTTTGCTTAGACTTTAATAGAAGCTTAAGTCTAATCATTGCCAAAAGCTCAATATTAAATGGAAGAAAAATCTAAGGCTATCCACTAACCATAAAAATTCAAACTATCACGCTAGTTTTCCACATAGATTTCAAAGATGCATAACTCCAAGTTCACTCTATAGGTCATAAGTTGCTCAGTCAAGTGAAATAAATATTTTTGAAATAAAAATTGTCCTAACTAGTGCTTTTAATCCTAATTGTAATATGATCCTAAGACTACCATTATTCATACAAATTATCCCTGATCCCAATGCTGTTGTTATTTTTGAATAGAATTCAAGGAAGTCTTACTTTAATCTCACTCTAGTGCCAAAAAAAATTTCCCAAAAATTTTGCCTGACTACTCAATCCTGACATCAGTCTAGGACTAAATATAAACTCAACATAATATTATTAATCATGTTTATTTTTACTGTAGATCATTTGGAATTTAAACAAATTAAATTTACTAATTTGATAGTAAGATTTAACCTAACCATAAAGATTTCCCATTAAGAGTAATACAGTAGTAATTCCCAGTTTGATAATACACTTTATAAACAAAGATTAGAACTAACAAAGAATTCATACTCATCATCATACTGGGTTTAGCATAGATGTCACTGTATCCTAATGCTTACACTAACTTCATAGTAATATTGACAATATCCTTTACTAACTTTAATATCAGAGCAAGACTAACAGAGTCTATATCAACATACCCTCATCTTAACATTTTTAGAATAGAGTTCCAGGAATTTCAATGTTAGCCTCACCTTATCACCTGTGAAACATTTGCCATACACTTTGCCGCAAAACTTGATCCTAACTGCAATTAAAATTTAAGTCTACCATAAAAATTCATTCAGATTTTGCCTTTTATCCTGCCTTTTATTATACATTTATCCTAATTTTTTATTGTCTAACCTTGACTTCATACCATAACAATGTGTTACCTAGCCAGTTTGTCAGTATTCAGAGAGTACAGTGGATTTGAGACTACCAATATCTATAAAAATTCATCTTCATTCTATCCTTCATCCAAGATTTTAGTTGAGACTTCAGGGAAGCTATATCCTATCCTAAATTCATCTCATCCTTCAAGGCCTGCCTAAAATGTATCAAAACACATAAAAAGTTTAAATCAACTTTTAAATCAACCCGGGAGAAGCTGACTGTGTATAGCCATGATGGCGAACCTATGGCATGGGTGCCAGAGGTGGCACGCGGAGCCATATTGGTGGGCATGTGAGCTCAGCTCTGGCATGCATGCATACGCCAGCCAGCTGATTTTCGGGCCTTCTGGGCCCACCAGAAGTCAGGAAACACACTGTTTCCTGCCTTCGAAGGGCCTCTGGGGTTGTGTGGGGAAGGCTGTTTTTGCCCTCCCCAGGCTTCTAGAAAGGCTCTGGAGCCTGGGGAGAGCAAAAAATGGGCCTACTGGGCCCACTGGGCCATTATGTGCCAAAAGCGGGGGAAGCATGGGGGGCAGGGTGTATAGAATTATGGATGTGGGCATGCATGCGTGTGACCCCACCGCGCTCCCACCGCTTTTGGCACGCGATGGCAAAAAGGTTAGCCATCACTGGTGTATAGACTTGAACAGATTGAGAAGGGGTACCGGTTTTTGTGTTCAGGGTTATCAAATTTAATCTAGGGGATTAAATTAAAAGCTTGACCAAAAAACAGTCTTGAGGCTGATTGCTTGGGGATTAAGTATTATCTTTTATTATGACAGATAGGATCACATCTTTGCCTAATGTCACTCCGCTCTTCATCACCATTGATCCAGAGAGGGACAGTGAAGAAGCCATTGCCAAATACGTTAAAGGTAACCTTAGCCTTCCTTTTTATTGACCCCTCTATACTGACTCCAGTTTAACTTGCAGTTCAGACCAAGTTCACTTTTAAACCCCTTTTTAATGCATTGGATCTTATTGATTTTATTTATGTTTCAAGAGTTTTCACCGAAGTTGATTGGATTGACCGGTACAAAAGAACAGATTGATCAAGTGTCTCGAGCTTATCGTGTCTACTACAGCCCAGGTCCCAGAGATGAGGATAACGATTACATAGTAAGTACATTTTATATATGTTTTCCGATCAATAGGTAAATGTTTTCCCCTGAGAGAGATGTTTTATGGGTCACTGAATCAACAAAATGTGAATGAGCAGTGAGCAAAACAGCCCTAGAAGTATACAAAACATTGGAAAACATTGGGAGGGAAGCTGAGAACGTTTGGTCTACAACTGAGCTATTTTTCTGAATGAAGTTGACAAAATAGATCTAAACGGAAACGGCAATTATCATAGGAGGTGACTATGCACTGTGTTCTGAACAAAAGACTTTCTTTGTAAGAAGATAGCATTTGGCCACGTGATTTTTTTCTGATTGATGGGAAGCTGCAGTTTGGTGATCTTCCTTTATGTTGAGGAATAGTTGTTGGAACATTTCTCATTTTAAACTTGAGCAAGAATAAATAAATCAGAAAAGACCTTGCCAATAGTAGAATGGAAAACATTATTCTTTGATACTGAGGTTGGTTTCAGTATTCATAGCAATTTTTAATAAGGCTGTGTTGAGATTTGAAATATTCATTTCAGGCTATGTCTTTCTGCAAGCATGCCTTTGAGTCTTGACTCCTGGTAACTGCCTGGACAGGTCTTTGAATTTTTCTAGGCATTAAGTTTTTGAACATGTTTTCTAATGTATTATAGAGTTGGATAATTGTTTTTAAAAAGTGAAGACATTTTAAGAGTATGGCTCAGCTGATAACTTTGGTGACACTTTGATGCAACTTTAGCATACAAAACCATTGTCACCTTTGGCATTGTTTCAGCTTTTCAGTCCAACCTGCATTGATGGTTTCCCATCCAACTGGTCAGAAGGCCCTGTAGTGCTTAGCTTTTGAGCTTGGAGAAGACCAGGTATCTTCCTAAGGGAAGATAAAAATGGGCACTTATCAAAAGATAGACAGGAGAGGGCACCAGATAATAAATGACAATGGCCATAAAAGGCAAGTACCAT
Source organism: Stegonotus admiraltiensis (assembly GCA_032468215.1). Lineage (NCBI taxonomy): Eukaryota > Metazoa > Chordata > Lepidosauria > Squamata > Colubridae > Stegonotus > Stegonotus admiraltiensis. The sequence continues at coordinate 347,616 of JANHZT010003175.1, forward strand.
ATAGAATAACTTCAGCCTTTTTTTTTTTTGCTTTGATTTATATGCCGCCCTTCTCCGGAGACTCAGGGCGGCTTACAATGCGTTAAGCAATAG
>JANHZT010003175.1:360519-385191 GCA_032468215.1 Stegonotus admiraltiensis
CTTAGGTAATACCTACCCTCCTGATCTTATAGAATGGATCTTATAGGACAATAATGGCTAACCTTTTTGCCGTCATGTGCCAAAAGCAGGGGGAGCACGGGGGGGGGGTTGCATGCGCCCGTGCCCACACCTATAATTCAATGCATTCCGCCCCCTGCGCATGTGGGCGTGACCCCCTGCGTCCCCCGCTTTTGGCACACAATGACACAATGGGCCCAGAAGGCCCATTTTTCACCCTCCCCAGACTCCAGAGATGAAAATGGGCTTCCCCACCCCCCTGGGGGCCCTCCGGAGGCCAGAAACAGTCTGTTTCCTGACTTCTGGTGGGCCTGGAAGGCCCAAAAATCACCTGGCCAGCATGTGCATGTGTGCAGAAGCTGTGCTAGGGCAATGCTTGCATGCCCACTGACATGGCCCCACGTGCCACCTGTGGCACGCGTGCCATAGGTTCGACATCACGGTTATAGGAGATCATTAGAGAAAGATAGTGTCATAAATAACCAATTCCTGATCCAAGAATTGTAATTTGTAGAATTGTAATTGTAATTATGTCGGGTTTGTAAGACCTTCAGATCTTTTCATCTTCTAAAATGTTATTAAAAAGCAACTACTAGGTAACTAACCTTTATACTGTCTCTTACAATATTCTGCTTCTGGATTATGCTGATAGTAAATGCTATATAACCACTGAGGGATTATAATGGGAAGCTAAAGGCTAGTTGTGCAACATGGTTATTTCGCTCAATATTAATATCCCAAGTTGATTATCTCAGTGATGTTGTTGAAGGCCACAAATTCCATTAAGAAAACATGTCTTAGCATTGGCTTAAATTCTTCCTAATTGTTTCAGGATCACAGCTGTGGCTATAATAGTCCATCTTTTTTTTTCACCAAAGAAACATAATAGTAGAAGCATTTTTATTACTTGTGTATTTTTAAACAACTTCTCTGTGGGGAGCTTGTTTGTAATTGGAAACCTAACTAGTGATAAAGGCCATGCCTAGAATTTTAAAAAAAAAAAATTGGTCACTAAAGATGAAGCTTTTATGTTGGCTATTGACAACTTTATTTTACAACTTGGCTATTGAAATGGAATTAGTAGGCAGTGAAATACAATTTTGACTCATAGAAATAGATTAAACCCAATTCCAAAAATTCTGAATTTCCCAATCCTACTTTACATTAGTTATATTTTAGTTAGAAGTGATATAAAAGTAAAAATTCACAAAGTTTGATGTCTTGATAGTTGTACCTAACAGCTTCTTTCTTAATATACTACCATGAAATACTCACAAAGACAGAGAACTTCATGTTAGGACTTCAACTCTAACTGATTTTCTTCTTTTTTTCTACTTCTTAATGGGTAGCAAAACCTGTTAAAGGAAAAGATGAGATACTGTCTTTGGTTTCCAAAAACAGCTCCAATGAACCCAAACTTACAAACATACGTTTACTATTTATTGATTCAGCACATGTCAATGTTACATTAGCCAGGAGACTATAGTGTTAATACAAAATACTTTGGCTGCCAATGATTGCTAGTTCATTCAGTCCACACTCACATACTATCCAGAGTGCACTATAAGGACGAACTAGCTTCATACTCATAAGGCTTGACAGCATTTTCTAGTGTCATTTGGGGTTTTCCACCACCAATTTCACCTGACATTTGGGCATAGCATTTGGGTAGGTTTGGCACTGGTTGTGTATGTGCTGCTGCTCAAAGCGCCATCCCCCCCCCAAGTGGTAGCTATTTACCTACTTGCATGCAACATGCTTTCAAACTGCTAGGTTGGCAGAAGCTGATGCAAGTGACAGGAGCTCACTTTGTCATGTGGTGCTAGGATTCGAACTGCTGGAATACAGATCTTCTCCAGCATCATTAAGCCACCGAGCCACTGTGCTTCTCTATACATTTACTTACTGACATATTTATTTTATTAGGAAGCGTCACCATCTTGGACTGACTGGCTTAGCATCCTCCACAAAGATGGTAAGACTGAAAACATCACAGTATAACAGTGCTAAGAAACCCAGCCAATGTTGAGGGCAACCACACCCTATATGTACAGTCACTGCCCTTCCAGAAGAGACAAGAATAATCCCTCAGATCTGAAAGGCCTGCTCAAATACCCAGGTTGCAAAAAGCTAACAGAGTTGAGGCCCATTCAGTGGTGGGTTGCCCCCGGTTCGCACCGGTTCTATAGAACCGGTAGTAAAATCGGTGGGAGGCTCCGCCCATCGACCCCGACGTCGCCAAAATGCTTCTGCGCATGCACAGAAGAGCGAGCACACACAGGCGGCCCCGCTGCAAACCAGTAGTAAAGGTAAGTAGAACCTACCCCTGGGCCCATTGATATCAGCAGGAAGGATATTCCAGGGAATGGGAGCACTGATAAAGAAGGACTGACTCAGATATCCCACACAGATGAAATAATAGGAATCTGGAGTGGGTATTGTCTTCTACATCTCCAGGAGAAGGTAGCTCTGCAGATACTGAGATCCTGAACTTACTTTTTCAGCTTGATGAGTCTGTACACTCTACGAAAGCTTTCTTTGTCCAGTTCTTCTAATGAAAATGACCTGCAAAGCCCCGTCTTCATGTTTGAAGACTTGCATAAAATGGATGCTTCTACTATCTGAGTTTTTCCTGGACACTTAATACAAACTCAGCAGTACATTCAAAAAGAGTTTGAGCACACAGAAGGCCACCGCTAAAAAAAGACAGAGCTCATTCTACAGGCTTAGGGAGGATTCTAAGAATTCATTTTTCATGAGAGATGTCACGGTTTGTGACCATTCTTGAAGGACAGTATCCTACTTATTCTATCTGGAGCCAAATGTAATTCATTCTCTGGGATGCAGCCATGTTACTTGTCTCTTGTGTCACCTTTTCCTGGCTCACTAACATATTAGAACACAGAAGACATATCTATTTCTAAACTGGACTGATATTCTGAGTTCAGCCCTTGTTTAATTTTGAAGCTTAGGGTAGAATTCATATGAAGATAATTGAGTCATGGGTTGATGGAAAATAGAACTTAAATGAGTTTATAGTTGGAGAGAGAGGGAGAGGGAGAGAGAGAGAAAGAGAAAGAGAGAGAGAGAGAGAGAGAGAGAGAGAGAGAGAGAGAGAGAGTGCACCTGAAGGAAAGTAAATTTACTAGAATGCAGCAAGTTGGAAAAGGGAGTGAGTCAAGGAAGAAAATGACACGACTAAACAAGGTAAAAGGGCCATCTCCTCACTTTCTCAAGACTTTTAACCAGTTTTAATCTCACTTGCCCTGCTTTATCTTCAGGCCAAGACGAGGAATTATAAAAGAGGAATTCACTTTTTGTCCTGGGTAAAATCAACTAGATGAGCTAAATCTACTGAGCAATGTTCTACATTAGCAGAATCTTGCAACTCTGAGGGTACAAACCTCTTACTACCACTTTTAATTGTCTGAAAGTTGCCTGGGTTTCAGGTGATTCATCAGCCACAGATCCAAGGCCAGAGAGGCTGGCAATGACGTACAAGAGACCTTAGCTGTGAGTAGATATTTTGCTCCCCTGGTGACTGGATGCAGGCTGAGATTGAGCTATTCAACCCACCCTGCTGCTTGAATGCATCTCTTACTGAATTTCTGGAGCTGGTACAGTATTGGATTCTCTCCAGCTGTTATCTTTTACCACAGAGCAGCTGGCTTGTAATCTAACAATGGAGGATATTAGTTTTTTATCATGGACAGATCATTTCACGATCAGTCTATGACTTATCAGCACCACTGACCTCTGAAAATGAAGAGGATAAGGAAGATGACCTTAATGCAGGGGTGGGCAAATGTGGGACAGCTTGGCTGTCTCAGGAATTCTGGGAGTTGAAGTCCACAGGTTGTAAAAGGGCCACATTTGCCCACCCCTGCCTTAATGTAAAGACAGGTAGTCCTCAACTTACACAAGTTCATTTAATGACTGTTCAAAGTTACAAAGGCACTGAAAAAAGTGATTTATGACCATTTTTCACACTTACAACTGTTGCAGCATCCCCATGGTCACATGATCAAAATCCAGATGCTTGGCAACTGTTTCATATTTATGACCATTGCAGCATCCTGAGGTCATGTGATCCCCTTTTGCGACCTTCTGACAAGCAAAGTCAATGAGGAAGCCAGATTCACTTGACGACCCTGCTACTAATTTAACAATTGCAATGATTTACTTAACAACAGTGGCAAGAAAAGTCACAAAATGGGGCAAAAATCGCTTCACAAATGTTTCACTTAGCAACATAAATTTGGGGCTCAATTGTGGTCATAAGTCAAGGACTACTTGTATGCAAGACTCCTTACCTAGGTGAAAGGGGAAGAAGCATTTTTAAAATCCAGAACAAGAAGATAATGTCCAGAAGTAGCTCAGAGTCCTCCCTAATTCACTGAACTATATGAAGGAGGAAAAGGTACACCACAATCTGACTTGTAAATTCTGTTATTGTAGCCAATCTCAATAGAGATATATTTTTTTGTTTATGGTAGAATTGATTTCCTGGTTTGGTCTACCTAGCAGGGCTGATAGCAAAAGATGTGCGAGACGCGGGCAACCAATTAAGATGGTCCCTTCTGGAAGTCTAAAGGATCTGCTTGGTTTTCTTCAAGTCATGCTTTGGGATTTGTCCGGAAATATATTAGGCAAGCCTACCATATGCCTTGTTCAATCATGGAATGTAGAAATGATGAGAGTATTGAACACAATTCCTTCCCAGGGGACTTTGAAGTTTATTTGGGAACTCTGGAACTGCTGAAGTGATGCTTTCAGTAATGGTGACAAAACATGTGGAATGATGAAACCTAAGTACAAGCCCATGTTCAGGCCTACATCATGACAATGAAGGTTGTGAAGCATTATTACTTCCCCACTCTCACTGGGTTCACAGAATATTGTCCAGAATATTGTCCACTGTTAAAGGTGGCTTGTGCCATAAGAAGCAACAGTGATAACTGAGACTATATGTCTTATTAGGTTACTTGTCTTTTTGATGGTTTTTTTTTTGGCGGGGATTCTGAAGTAGGTGGACAAAATTCTTGACAGCATGGGCTAAAAGTTGGACTCATATCTCATCTAGGAGCCTGAGTGGCGTAGGAGACTAATGCCTCCTACTAAAGGCAGTATTTAAGTTCCAGCTGCCTGCAATTACTGCGAGTTCAATTCTCACCAGGCTCAAGGTTGACTCAGCCTTCCATCCTCTCTAAGGTGGGTAAAATGAGGACCCGGTTTGTGGGGGCAATAAGCTGACTTTGTATAAAAGTATACAAAAGTATGAAGGCATTGTAACGCATTGTAAGCTGCCCTGAGTCTCTGGAGAAGGGCGGCATATAAATCAAAATAAGTAAGTAAGTAAGTAAGTAAGTAAGTAAGTAAATAAATAAATAAATAAATATCTGCCTGCCTCATTCAGGTAGGCAGGTAGGGTGAATTTGAGAGGCAATGTATGCTTTTTTGAAGGACTGTGGGTGTGTCTTGACCTGAAGGAAGCAGTAATGCGCTCTGTCCTATTGATCCATCTCTCAGTTAGATCTTAAACTTCCTCTTTAGGGAAGAAGGATGGCGGGGCAGTGGCTATAAAGAATCCTATATGAAATGAAATAAATGAAATGATTTATCTAGGTTCCTTTCTGGTGGGATTCAGACTTAGGCGCGAGACTGAAATCATATTGGTCACTTTTGTGAAATACTCCATTAGGACCTGCAGCACTTCTGAACTAATGGATCTCTTGGCAGTGCTGGATACTATAGTCTAAATCACCAGTAAGGGTTGAGCCCAATAATTATGTCTTGCAATGGTTCTATTACTACCGAGTCAATAATTTGAGATCAGGGGTGTCAAAAGCATGTCGTCACGGTGGAGTCATATGACTTATTGGGACTTTCCCTGCTGGCCAGGAGTTTGATAGCCCTGTTTTAGATGATGGAGGAGCAGGTGAAGAGTGCCACTGACATAGATGAAGCCATTAATCAGTTTGGAGTATCATTAGTGAGATATTTATCAATGTGCTGATGATATTAGTTCTCTCCATCACTGGAAAGAGATGCAATGGATGATGTTCTAACTTGATGTGTAGAGGTAATACGGGACAGAATGAGATGAATTACATGAGGTGAAGCGGGATTGGCCCTGACCTTATTGGCATTCAGGAAATCCCTCAAAATCTAGTTTCTAAAACAGGCTTTAATAGAAATAGAAGCCTGTGAGGTGGCAACACTGTGTCTAAGATGCTGGTCCATTCTCCTATCCATCTCACATACATGACTCTGGGCAGCGTACAAAGCATAAAATCAGATAAAGCGATTATAAAAGAATAGTACAATACAACAATTACAAAATTGAAAATAGTTTAAAGAAAGATGTAATTGCATTATTGTTTTACCTGATTTTATGCATTGTACATCTCTCAGAGTCATTATGTAAGATAAGCATCTATATAAATTTAATAAAAAAATACATAACATCAAATAAGTTGAAATTCCAACTGAAATGTCCCACAAGTGGGTTTAATTTATTGGGCAGCGGTCGGCAGCAGTACCTTCTTCATGGTAGCCCCACAGTAATGAGTTCTATTCAGCGAGTCCCATGAAGTCTTCTTCTAAATGACCGCCAAAGGCAAACTATTTACCCTGGCATTTCTTGGGTAAGAATTTCATCCAGAATGGGACTAGTTTTTTGTTAGACTTTTAAAAAAGTATAACCCTTTAATTTCTGTATTGTTGTTGCCCTGGATGGTTTTCTCTCTAACCCTGGTTTCATCATTTAATGATTTACAACAGAGGTGTCAAACTCAAGGCTCATGGGCCAGATCTGACCCATGGGGTGCTTAGATCTGGCCCACGGGGCCACCCTGGAAACAGCAAAGGACCGACCTGTGAGGCCTCTGCCAGCAAAAATGGGATCCCAATCTCCGTTTTTCATCTGGGACGGTCTCCTGCAACCCTCTGCCTGAGAAAACGGAGCTTGGGTGGGCCACACGCGGGAGAGCAGAGCACTCGGGCCACCACAGGTGCCCCTCACACTAGTGACATCAAGCTGGCCACGCCCATCCTGGCCACGCCCACCCCAGCCCCCCAAGGTCAAACACAACCCTGATACGGCCCTCAATAAAATAGAGTTTGACACCCCTGATTTACAGTAACAAGAGATGGATCTTGTCTGCTTTGGGAAGCTCAATATTGTAGTGAGAGTTACTATCAAGACAGCTGAGTTCTGGAACTCTGCAATCGCTGTCAAGGGAATGGAGAGTTGAGAGATTTCCCATTTAATATATTTGCTCTCAGTTACTCATTTGGATGTCTTGCTTTACACAACGGCTGCTTTTATCAGCTGTTCCTAATTCTATGTCTGAGGAAAGCATTATTGTGATTCTTTGGCATGCTTAGTTAGGAAGTCATGCCTGCAGAGATAGTGATAAATCAATAATGGCTTAATGGGCAAACCTATGGGTTAAGTAATTAGTTCTTTATTGACTATTAAGGGCTGTGAATTATTATAGTATATGCTGAAGTTATTTTATACATTTAAAGCTATATCCTTTTTACCCAAACCCTTATAACTATTTCTTTCTTGGCTGTTATCATTTTTTTAATTCAATCATTCACTCTTTAGTACTCCATCTTGTTGCACACAAAAGAGGAGTCTAGGTTGGTTGTAATCTCTCATGACTACAACCAGCAGAAAATGAACAAATATATTATTGCCCTTGTCCATATGCTGTGCATATATTTATATATTTTCCAGTACTAACTAAACAACAGCTCCCTTATTAAACTATGTGGATAGGCATATTGAGTATTCACACCCAATATATTGTCTGCAGAGTGGTATATATGATGTCACAGCCACAAATTAGCCTTTGCATAATTCTCAGCTCAGAACAATCTCAGCTCACATCATTTTGCATGATTTTTTGCTAAATATATTTATTCTCTTAATGTATACTGATCCAAAATTAGCTCAGATTAGTACTAGCATATGAGGAGATCTACAGAACTATCATAAATATGTAAGAAGCCTGAAAATTTTCTAAAGTAGCAGACAATCTCCTTCCTACTATGTTCTTGCCTTCCAAGATTAAAAGAGGTGCATTTACAAGATTGCCCGGTGGCTAGGTATCAGAACTGATAAATAATGTGTGAACTTGGTCATTTCTAAAAATACATTAACAGGAGAAAAAATAAGGTAGAAGTGGCAAGCAGATTGCAGGGCTGGTCTCTAATTTCCATATAGGGAAAAGGGTTGAGCTAAAAGAAGAATCAGAGCCTATAAAAGCTTTCAAAGGTGAAAGGTTTCTTGGTGGTTACGGACTGTCAGGGGTAAGTTTTCTTTTGTTTTTAAATCTCCCTTTGCCCTGATCTTTTCTCTTTAAAAAAAAGTACAGGTTATACTATTCTAGGGGACTTTAGAATGCCATGAGATTAAAGGGCACTTTTGTATGGTGAAGATGTGTTGCGCAGTCCATTCTTTGCTGTGTATTTTGAGCCTTTGCATATGGGAAGACTAACACATTCTCAGCTGCTGGGCTGCCTGAGGATCCTGGATGCATTATCACATATTTTGTCTGTTCCTTTGCAGGTTGAGCATTTCATCCAGTTCCTTCTTTCTGTTGAGAGTAGATAATAAAAAGGTGAGCGATCCAAGTGTGGTTTTTTGAGTGTCTATTCTTTCTACCAAATTGCAGGTATCTAGAGGTCTCTTGTGTGCTGTAGTATCACTTGATGAATGAGTCTGGCATGGGTTTGGGGATGGAGGTTGTGCTTTTGTGTTTCTGAGTATGGAGATGAAAACCTCTGAGCTTTGATTTTCCTGCATATGAATCGTAGATGGAGGAACAGAATGCAATCTTGTTCTGAAGAGATAGGTTCAGCTAACATCAATGCCAACTTTTCATCAAACTCAGCTTTGCAAACAAAAATGTTAGTTGTCTATTATAAGTTGTTCTGCTCAAGGTTGCTTAGTGATGTAGCTGTTTCTCACTTACCACACCTGCAGGTGTTCCCTATCTATTCTGCATAAATACTATCCAATTCATTGGACATCCCTTTTAATATATGGGACAGTTCATAAGCTAAATCACTCCTCTTCTGACAAAGGGATGCACCAGGTCTTCTCAGTGCTTCTGGTAAATGATAAGGAGCTGAGTTTCCACTTATACTAAAATAGGAGAAAACGAAGTCTTGCCCCTGTCTAGAATTTCATGTAATTGTATAATGCTCATTCCCCCCACCCCCCATTTTATGAGCCATCAAAATGTGATTTGGGGAGTGGAAGTCATCTCACATTAGAACCTCAGCAAACCACCCCATTCCATCTCAGACCATTGTGGGACAAACAAACTCTAATGCAAAAACATACTTAAGGGAAGTAGATCTCTGGACAGCAAGGTGGTATATAAATTGAATTAATATATAAAAATAATCATAATTCAATTAGAAATAATATTGCCTGTATTCATTTCACATTATTTATATCCTATGCTCCTTGGAAATCAGTAGGGGTGTGTGTGTGTGTGTGTGTGTGTATGCTTTCTTTTCTTATCGTAGGTTTTTGTATGTATTTTTCTTCAACCGAATATTTTCCTACGTAAACCAAGTTTCTCAAATTGCAGCCATAGCTCAGTGAAATCACATCCACTATCCTAGATATATTCCTAGGTATACTCCTAGGTATCCTAGAAATATATATATATTTCCCTGATAAAGAAATAAAGGATTTTTCCCTGTTTACTTTCAACAATTGATTGCAAAGAACTGTCTCTTGATATTTAAGATTTTACACTTGCCTAACTATCTAATGAACAGAGGAGCACCACCCTTGCTATTATTGTTATGCATTCCACTTCTACTTATTTTTTGGTATTGATATTTTGCTTTTTTTACAAAAGTTCCCAGAAAAAATTCAGGCAAAATTTAATAGAGGTTCTTTACAGAGGCATGTACTATAATGAACTGAAAACATACAAACTACCAAGAGACAGACAAGCTGTCTCACATTAGAACAAAGGAGTTTTTGCCTTGCTACTATCATTCCTGATAAAACAGCTGAATCTTGGAACTACTTTGCTTGCCTAACAACCTATACATATCACCAGATATAGTAACTGAGAGCAGGTGTACTAATGCTGTACATCTCTAACCTTAAATCAAACAAACTAAGCTTTTTGTATCTCTTTTAGCTGCAGCCATGAGCAGGGATGCAGAGATGGAGGTTTTTGGGGTGGCTGCCCCTTTCCTGCGTAAATCTGAAAAGGAGCGAATAGAGGCTCAAAACCAGCCCTTTGATGCCAAAACTTACTGCTATGTGGGTGAGCCCAAGGAGGAATATGCCAAAGGGAAAATTAAGAGCTCTGAAGGCGGGAAAATTACTGTAGAGACATCAGATGGCCGGGTGAGCGTCTTCCATGGTTTGGGCGACGAGGGGGTGGAAAACACTTTTTAAATTTAATTTAAATAACTCTTTTGTTTTAAGAAAGTATTTTTCTGGTGGTAAGATTTTTGGAATTAGAATCAGTACATAGCTGTGTCACTTACTGTATATATTGGTGCAAAACCCAATCCCTCAATTATTCTGAAGACAAATGGGGCAAGATTGTATATTTTATTGGGATGAGTTGCTGTAAGTACCTCTAGCATGCGGGGGCATAAGCAATAGCTTTTCCCTTAAAATTTTCCTTTGGATCCCATAGACAAGCAGACTTTGAAGTGTAATTTGCTGGGCCATTCGTTCTTTTGACAATTGATGGATTTATAGACTAAGTTAAAGTTTTAACCACCTCAAGCTTCAATGCAAGATGACATTCCTTGAAGGCCAGTTTTAAGGGGGAAATGGCTGTCATGTTATCAATAGCTTCTCGATAATAACAGAATGATATGCTTGTTCAAAGTATTTAGCTGGGATTGAATCTTTAATTCTCCCCTAGACTGTGCTTTTTCTGAACGCTTTTTCTCTTGTTCTTTCAGACAATAACTGCCAAGCCAGAGGATGTGTACTCAATGAACCCACCGAAGTTTGACAAAATTGAAGACATGGCAATGCTGACGCATTTACATGAACCAGCCGTTTTGTATAACCTCAAAGAGCGCTACAGCTCTTGGATGATCTATGTATGTTTTATCCTTACCTAGTACCAGGACCGAAATCTCAAAGAGGGCAGATTTTAACCACTATTTTTGGTTTCCATGCAGACCTATTCAGGCCTCTTCTGTGTCACTATTAATCCATACAAAATGTTGCCTGTGTACAATCCAGAGGTGGTATCTGGTTATCGAGGGAAAAAGCGTTCCGAGGCCCCTCCCCACATCTTCTCCATCTCTGACAATGCATATCAGTTCATGCTAACTGGTAAGTCTGCTTCAAGGCCTGAAAGGGAATAGTTGAATGAAGAACAGTACCAAGGGATGGGGGTGGTGGGGTGTTGGTGTTGGGCTGGGGACAATGGCATAGGTCATCACCATTCTTCCCAAATATCCCTGCCTACATGAAATTAATTTGAGAGGTGCTACTTGGCATGACTCAGCATCCATCTCTGTAGTTTGTAAACATTTTTTTTTTGCCTCTCCCTTTGGCAGATCGTGAAAACCAGTCTATTCTGATCACGTAAGTAGACATTTCAGATTCCTCCTGTTCAATTACTGCAGGAATACGGTGCTAATACAAATAATATTTCTTTACCTGATGATTGATTTTTCTTGCTAGCGGAGAATCTGGTGCTGGAAAGACTGTCAACACCAAGCGAGTCATTCAGTATTTTGCAACAATTGCAGCTGGAGAAGGCACCAAGAAGAAAGAAGAGTCAAAATCGGGCATGAAGGTATGAAAAATACATCTCATTCTAGATGTGCAGATAAAGAAAATGAAAATCCCCAAACTCTAAGCAAAGGGAGTCTGACTATTTATATACATTCTGTCTCAAGTTCCACAGAGTTTGCTCAGTGGAATTCTTTTCATCAATAACCACTAAAACCAAAGTAACACTGCACAGGTAGTCCTTGACTTATGACCACAACTGAGCCCAACATTTCTGTTGTTAAGTGAGACATTTGTTAAGTGAGTTTGCCCCATTTTACGACCTTCCTTGTCACAGTTGTTAAGTGAATCACTGCAGGTGTTAATTTATTAACACAATTGTTAAGTGAATCTGGCTTCCCCATTGACTTTGCTTGTTGGAAAGTCACAAAAGGTGATCACATGACCTTGGGACAATGCAACCATCATAAGTATGAACCAGTTGCCAAGCATCTGAATTTTTATCACATGGTCGTCGGGATGCTGCCCATGTACCCATGAAAAATGGTCATAAGTCACTTTTTTTCAGTGCTATTGCAATTTTGAACTGTCACTAAACAAATTGTTGTAAATTGAGGACCACCTCCTCCAGAAAACTTTATACTGCATAGCTCCATAAACAGTTTTATTCTATTTTTTAAAAATGAAAGAGAATGGAATTATAATAAATATTCTTTATATTTAATAACTATCCGAAATTAATTTCTCATGCCTTCATAACAGTTGCTCTCAATGCTGTTAAAGCAAAAACCTTTGACCAAGGTTCTAGGACATAAACTACAATGATTTGCAGTTATGATTTCAGTTGTTTCATCCCAAATGCTGACAAATGTAGAAATGGTTGAAGGGTAGATTTTATTAAACCCTAAACAGAATGAAGTTCTCCTTCTGCTGCCAGCAGCAATTCTAGTTTGCAGAATCAGATTTTTATCATGACAGACTTGTGAAAAATGTATTGTCTTCTTTTGCCCCCTCTCTTATCCTCTTAATTCCCTCTTTCTGTTCTTTCCCTCCATTCTGACAGGACTTTTTAGGAAGTGTGAAAGGGAGCAAAGTGCATTTCCTGCTTTTAGAATCACTTTCTGATCTTTTATTTTCTTGAGCGAAATAATTAATGCAACACCTAGTAACAGTGGTCAAAATGTCTGTAGAGATTCTCAGTCATCCATGGTTGTCCCAAAGGTGCTTTTTCAGTCCAGTTGCCTCCTGAAAAAGCACCTTTGGGTGTGCAAAATGTTTTGAATTTTAAGCATTTCAAGTCTGAAACAGATGTTTTGATCTGGGTGAAAATGTTCTGAGCTTTCTGTACTATTGGTAAAGTTAGAGCAACCCATTTTGAATTCAAAACATTTTGCACATTTCTGGATCTGAGCACCAATAATGAATCACTTAAATCTTAAGAAGAAAGAGTGATGTGTGTTTGGGACAAAAAAATACCGTATGGAAACTTGTCAGAATTAATTGAAATTCAGTGAAGGCACTCTGGTAATTTAATTCCAGATTTCTCATTCCTTGGTTTTATGAAAAAACATTTAAACATTCTAAATCCATTCATTGGAAAATCAGTCACATTTACTTTAATTAAGCTCGCTTCTGTTCAAGATTCTGCAGTGCTTCCCCCCCACCCCCTGGTTTTCAAATATGTCTTCCAATACTCCTGCAGGGGACACTTGAAGATCAAATCATCAGTGCCAACCCTTTATTGGAGGCCTTTGGGAATGCCAAGACCGTGAGGAATGACAACTCCTCCCGTTTTGTAAGTGATGAACCTTTGGCAGGCGACACATTTGCTTGCAAGCCTCTCCAGACAGCCTGTCCTGCTCCTTTTCTCATTCTCCATAGAGCGATTCAAGCTGGCATAAAAAAGTCCCATCTTAAATGGAAGGCTTTTTTTAAAAAAAATGTAATTCAAAACCTAATACAAAGAGGTAATTGGGATGGGGGATATTTCAGCTTGGGTAATAATAAACTTACCCCTCTGCCCAAAATGATTATGTCCTTCCTCAGAAGATTCAGTGAAAGGTTTTTGCAACTGGGCTAGTAGGTTTCTTTGGCTCATACTACATGCTGTGATATTTTCACAGGTGCTGCCAATTCTTACGTGGGATAGGATATTCAAAAATAAAGTAATGGGGAAGAAGCTTTAATCCAACCATCCTCACAGGCTATATCCAGTGTTAACAAAATGGGTCAGTTGTATGTTCTTAAATATGGTAAATATATCATTTGACCCTGGACATGACTGTGGGTTATTAATATAAAAACAGGTTTGTGGGTGCCTGTTTGATGTGAGTCAGGGGGGACGGGCATCTTAGGTATATAGCACCAGAAAGTATGTCCTTACAGGAAGTGGTCCCCCAAGTAAAGAGAAGGATTCTTTACTTATTTACTTCCCATCATCCCAAAGCTGTGGTTTTTTTTTTTACTCAGTAATAACCATTTCATAATATAACATCTATATCTTCCATTCTCAGAACAATCCACCTATACCGAGAAAATCCTCACTGACTTGATACAGGAGAGCCATTTAGTCAATATTAGCCAAAAATCAAAATGAATCTGGTGGTACCTTTTCTAATAACTAATTTATTAAAAGGCATATTTATCTGAGCTGCCACTCACTTCATTTGATGTATGGAGTTTGATTGAAGCCTGACAACTTTGTAGTCGGGCAGTTCAACAGAGAGTGGATGATTTACGTGTTAGTTTTATATTGCCAATTTTATAGTTTTCTGGAATGTTTTGGAACATTAGCTTTATCTTGGCTTCAGCAGCCATCTTCTTCCCTTTTAAATTCACTTATAGGAAGGAGTGGAAGAGATGTGAAAGAAAATACCCCTATGATGTGTAGTAAAACATCATATACCTATTAAGAAATCCTTGAAAGAAAATGATTTCAACTGAAACAAGTTTTAAAACACACACAACAACACAAGAAAATTTGTTAAAGCACAGTGACTTACCTATTTACTCTTCAGCAGCAAACAGTTTCTTTGAAAACAGTACCACCTTCAAGATATAAAATAAAAACCATACTGGTAGCAAAATATTCAGTTACAAAAATAAATCTAATCCATATGTTGTGGCTAATTAAACATTTCTATATTTATGAAATAACTTTCTCCATTTTTCTACCCTCTAGGGAAAATTCATTAGGATTCACTTTGGTGCCACTGGAAAGCTGGCTTCTGCAGATATCGAGACCTGTAAGTAGCTGAATTTGAAAATTGTCTATGTAATGTCTACAAAATTGGACTCACAAACATTAATTGGACCTTCTGTTATAGATCTTCTGGAAAAGTCAAGAGTAACCTTTCAGCTAAAGGCTGAGAGGAGTTACCACATTTTCTACCAGATTATGTCCAATAAGAAGCCAGAACTAATTGGTAAGTAGGATTCCATTTTACTTTCCTGAATCTTTTATCTTATTGATAATGTGTGTGGTAAATAATATGGGGAACTTTTTTTTTTTTACTCTGTTGACTATTTTCTGCATTGGAAAGCTCATATACGATAATCCCTAGAATTTCAGAAAGGCTTTCTGTGTATATTATTTCAGAAATGCTTCTTATTACAACGAACCCTTATGACTATCCGTTTGTAAGCCAAGGCGAGATTGCAGTCCAGAGCATTGATGACCAAGAGGAGCTTATAGCTACAGATGTGAGTGAAAAAAATGATTATGATGTAAAACAAAGAATGTAATTCCTGTCTGAAAACATAACTAACTGTGACACTCTCCCCACCCCCCACCCCCCCTTTAGACAGCCATAGATATTCTGGGCTTTATTCCTGAAGAGAAAGTTGGCATTTATAAACTGACAGGAGCAGTGATGCATTATGGCAACATGAAATTTAAACAGAAACCCCGAGAGGAGCAGGCAGAACCAGATGGCACAGAAGGTAACAAATTAGCTTTCAAATTTTATAGATCATATGATTCAACTGTATGATTTACAAAACTCCTTTGGAAAGAGCACATTTGCAAAGCTCCTTCGGAAAGAACAATGATAAAGGATGTCTTCGCAGCTTTCAGCAATGAAATATTTGTTTTCTCTCATATGCTTTGTGTTTTTTGTAGCGTGTACTGGCATTAAACTGATTACTTTTTGCTTTGATTGCCTTATTGATTGGGAGGTAGAAATGTGAGTGAAAAAGGAAAGAGTTTTCCAAGAGAGAGAGAGGATAGGCCTGCAGCTTAGATACTCTTTCTATAGAAGATTTCAAATGGAACACAACTAACTTTTTAATTGGGTTCTGATTTTTGAGCAGTAAGGATTAAATGAGCAGTAAGGATTGGACAAAGGCTGAATTTCACAACTGTTCTCTGTCCAGAAATGTCTGTTTTCCTGCTTGTAACTCGTGCTGCCAATTCACTGGTTGTATTTTTCACAACCCCGATTACTCTACTAAAGTTTCACAAAGCCTTGTTTCTTGTGGGTTCTTTACAGAGGCTGACAAGACAGCTTATCTGATGGGCCTAAATTCTGCCGATTTGTTGAAAGCCCTGTGCTTTCCTCGGGTGAAAGTGGGCAATGAGTATGTGACCAAAGGTCAAACTGTAGAGCAGGTGAGTATAGGTAGCAAATCAAAACCGCCTAGTAGTCCATATGTCAAACAACAAGGGTGTGTATTTCTTCCAGTCAGAGTGCTCATTGATTTAGAACTACTACTTTGAAGGAAATTGTGCCATTCATCCTATTTAGATTGTGTCACTGGAATGCCATTTAGAAAAAAAATAGTTCTACTAACAAGAACTGTAAGGAACATGCAGTGACATGTTCAACAGGAAGACATTTCAGCTACAGGCAATTCCAAATGGAAGCTTAAACTGCTTGTCTGCAGCATGGAAGTTGGTTTTTCCTGATGCTAACTTTAAAAAATCCATTCAAAATTGCAATGGTCTAGCAGGGGACCAAGAGCATTTGCAGGCTCTGATTGATCACTACTCTGGTTGCCTTTCCCATTCACACAGAAAATGCTTGCTGTGTGGCCCCTTTGTGAGCCAATCTATCAATAACTCTCTTTGGAGATTGTTCTGTCCCCATTAGCTGTCTCCTTCTTTTTCACCATTTTCTTTGCGTACCATGGATCCTTTCATATCCAGTTCCCACATTCTGTCCTTTGATGCTAAACAGATCTTTTCTCTCCAGCCCATTATTTTACCTTTATTACTCTGTTGCTGCAAAGGGGACAAGTTGTTTGTTTGTTCCTACATTTCACTGTAGGTTTTAGGGTGGAAAAGATCAGTTTTGAAGCAGAGGCAAGGGTATGTTTGCAGTGGGCAGGGAGTTGGTAGATGGCAACTTTATCTATTCCTACACTCAAGAAGTGGCAGATGTCCTTTATTGGCAATTGGGCAAATAGAAAATGATGATTTAGAGATAATAACATATATACAATGCCAATTACCATTCATATTTCTCAGGGAGCGATATGAAGATCTCTAAAACAGATTACAGTCTGACTTAAGTACATTTTAGAGATTCACGCAAATGCCTTTTAACATTCTTCACCACTTATTTTTCTAATTCTCTCCTGGGTAAGGAGAAACAACTTCTCAAAGACAGAAATATCCCCTAGCTGACAGAATAATACAGATAATAGGAGAGATGATTCCTCTTGGTTTTAATTGAAGTCTGGGAAACCAGAAGACTGTGAACTGCTGGACAGTTCTAAGGCAGGACATTCACATGTACCCCTTCATTATTTCATAGCCAAACAAATGCAGGAATGCCAAACTTTACCCAGGATAATTTCTCTTCCCTTTTGAAATATAAAGTAATTGGTGATCAATTGAAGAAAAGAAATGCAGGAAAATGCTCTCTATGCAAATATTTGTGCCAGGCTAGGAAGCAAGAGAACGTGATTTCAGGTCCTGCCTTAGCCATGAAAGCCAGCTGGGGGATCTTACTCTCTCTCAGCCCAACTCACCACACAGGGTTGTTGTAATAGGGAAAATAGGATGAGAACGGAATATTAGATGTATTCACCGCCTTGGGTTATTTGTAAAAATAATGAAGATGGGAGATAAATAAATGAATAAATAAATTCTTGTAGTGGTTTGCTTTCCTATCATTATCTTCATTTGTCCCTAATTGTTTATAATTATAGGTGCATCATGCTGTCAATGCACTTTCTAAATCCGTCTATGAAAAACTCTTCTTCTGGATGGTAGCTCGTATTAATCAACAGCTGGATACCAAGTTGCCCAGACAACATTTCATTGGAGTCTTGGATATTGCAGGTTTTGAAATCTTTGAGGTAGGCAGATCTATTACAAACTCTATTTCTCGGCCTTCTGTGTTTTACAGCAGCCCATGGTTGGAACAGGTGCCATCTAGCACTGAGAGTAAGAATAACATCCGAATGTTGACTACAGCAGAAAAGCAGAAATAACCTTTTTCTCATTATTAGTATTAAATTTACTTGCTGCCTGTATCTGTAAAATCCCCAATGAACTGAAGTTTCATTTAGTAGAGAATCTATGAGATCTAAGGAATTATATTAATTGGTTATATTTTGTTGTTAGTTTAACAGCTTGGAGCAGCTGTGCATCAACTTCACCAATGAAAAACTGCAACAATTTTTCAACCACCACATGTTTGTACTAGAACAAGAAGAATACAAGAAAGAGGGAATTGAGTGGACTTTCATAGATTTTGGAATGGATTTGGCTGCTTGCATTGAGCTTATTGAGAAGGTAAATTGGAATATTATCTTATAAGTAACTACTCAGATGGCAGCCCACATTGGGAGACACATTGCACAAAATACTGTGGAGATAGTCTATCTTGAAACCCTGTGTTTTATCCTCCCTGTGTTACTCTCCACGGAATGAAGGCAGAGTCAGTGTGAGTTCCTTTCTAATGTTTTCCGGACTTAAAGCATGTTTTTGTAAAAGTTGTCATACAGTTTCTCCAAGGTTATCTCTATGGCTTTCCATGCCAGTTGGTGTTGTGGCCCACTATCTGCCAGCATAGCTCGCGGCAAACTCAGACAATGAGGAGGTTGGGGAAGAACTTGGGCCAGTTCTGGAGTCTGGGGAAGGCTATGGTGATGCTCAGCATCGGATGTAGAGATAGAGCCAGAGCCATCCGGCATTTCCCAGCCAGAGAGGCAGCTGCCTTTGGAGTCAGAGATGAGTGAGGAGGAGGAAGAGCTGGGGCCTGTTCCAGATTTGCTTATGCGCAGAGCAGATAGGAGAGCTGAACAACGGAGGACAGTGAGCTGGCTCAGGAAGCAAAACAAACATGGACACTAACTGGCCCCTCCCTGGCTGGGGACTAAATAGGAGGAAAAGGGAATGATTTGGTTGTCGCAGACAACCATCCACATTTCTGGAAAGTTTGCTCCTTATGTTTCAGATGACAAAGACTGCCTTGCCAGAACTGAGGTTTGTCTACTTCTCTGTTTGAACTGACTTAATTTGCAGCCTCCAGGTTGGGAGCTCACAGCCTTGCATTTGTCATAACGAGCTGATAAGGACTATTGTTTCAGTTAACTTTTTGCAAGGCTCTTGCCTGGACTTTTGGTTGGCGAATGCAGTTAATTCCCAATATGTAAATAAAGAGTGGGTTTTCTTTGCAGGGAATCTGTTTCTTGCTTCTGTGAAGGCCGGGTCAGAACAGTTGGTAAGAAGACACATCTGAAATAAAATTATGTTGTTTTTTTTAATGTAGCCAATGGGCATATTTTCCATCTTGGAAGAAGAATGTATGTTCCCCAAGGCAACTGATCAGTCTTTCAAGAACAAACTCTATGACCAGCATCTTGGCAAATCAGCCAACTTCCAAAAGCCAAAGATTGTCAAAGGCAGGCCTGAGGCCCATTTCTCTCTTGTGCACTATGCTGGGATTGTGGACTACAATATTGGTGGCTGGTTAGAGAAGAACAAAGATCCCTTAAACGAAACTGTTGTGGGATTGTATCAGAAGTCATCCATTAAGATTTTAGCCAATCTGTATGCAACCTTTTCTTCCCAAGACGAAGGTAAGTTTCAAGAGCCTTTTCCTTTCTCTCTTTATTCTAAACTGCCTTGAAGCTTTGTCCTGTGCTGTATCATATCTAGGAAAAAGATTGGGTAGAGACAATGACAACAAGAGAACTAATTACATTTATGTTCTGCTTTCTAATAGAAGGTACTACTAAAAAGAAAGGTGCCAAGAAGAAGGGGTCATCTTTCCAAACTGTTTCTGCACTTTTCAGGGTAAGGATCTTGGATTGCATAGGTTGCAAGGAATATTGTGTTGTTTGGTAGTTATATATATTTAATGCACAACTCTATTTGCATCTTTTTATAAGCATAGTTTGGAAACTAATGAGTATTGATTAAATTGACAAGCAATCTTAAGAAGATGAAGATCATTTTAACTCAAACTTCATATTTTTCTTCTTCCTCCAAAATGTTTAAAATAAAATTGAGAAATTAGCAATATGGTTCTCGGTTTAAAAATACTACTCCTTAAATTCTATAGCTTTTTAAAAAATTATTGAAGAGCTACCAAATATTTTACAATTGCTCTATTCAAAAACACAGGAAAATCTGAACAAATTGATGACCAATTTGAGAACAACACATCCACATTTTGTGCGCTGCATTATCCCCAATGAAACTAAAAATCCAGGTAATTTGCAAGAATCTCTTGTCTGGATTTCCAGAAAAGCTGCAGGAGAAAATCAGAAAAAAGCTGCCATTTTTCTTTGCTTTGGTCTTGCACAGGTGCAATGGATCACAAGCTTGTCCTACACCAACTGAGATGCAATGGAGTGCTTGAAGGCATTCGAATCTGCAGGAAGGGATTTCCAAACAGAATCATATATGGAGATTTTAAGCAAAGGTCTGTCGACCCAATTTCTAGTAAACATACCAGTTTGCATGCTAGATTCTTGTTAGGTAAATATTATCTAAAGCAAGGCTGTCAAACTCACGGCCCACGGGCCAGATGCATCATGTGCTGGCCACACCCATGCCCAGTTTAACGAAGGGGGAAAAAGTCCCGATACGTCATGTGACATCGCCATGACGTTAGTTTGACACCCCAATCTAAAGCAATAGTGATGCTCTATCCATCATGCTATATATATATTATAACTTTGATTTAGCGATGTACGCAAAGAAAAATATCTGTAGCATTACATAGCTACTTTTTTCTTCAGAAATTTTCCTAGGTTGAGTTTTGTTATCAAAAAAACAAACAAAAATAATCAAAAACACTCCTCTGTAAATTAATTATATCCTGGCACATTTATAGTGCTAAGACAAAATCAAGTCTGTTTTGTTGTTTTATGGACAAGGATGTTTGTAAATCAGAGTTTCATACTCACAAATCATGCTAAATGACAAACAAGCTTTATCATTGCTGAATTTTATGTTTGTACCACGCTTTGTGAACAGTTTTAGTTAAAAGACTGCCAGTGAGTCAGAGCCTCTCCCTTTGCCAACACTAAAGGATTTTTTTTTCTTTTATGTTTAAATGGGCAGATATCGTGTACTGAATGCTAGTGCCATCCCAGAGGGCCAGTTTATGGACAGTAAGAAAGCCTGTGAGAAGCTGCTGGGCTCCATCGATATCGATCACACTCAGTACAAATTTGGGCATACCAAAGTAAGCACTTTTCTGAGTTGAGGGCTTACTGGGTACAAGCTGTACGTACACAAGTCAGCTTAGCTTTTTTTTAAAAAATCTTTTTTTCCTCAGGTGTTTTTTAAGGCTGGTTTGCTGGGCCTTCTGGAAGAGATGAGAGATGACCGCCTCACTTTGCTCATTACCCGCACACAGGCTGTGTGTAGGGGATATCTCATGAGAGCGGAATACCAAAAAATGGTGGCAAGGAGGTAGAGTACATTTCTCTTCTGCAGGATTTGTTCATGTAGGCCGAGGCTTCCAGGGTACAGGTAGTTCTCAACTAACAACCATTTTTTTAGTGACCAAAATTACCACGGCCCTGAAAAGAGTGACGTAGGACCGTTTTTCACACTTACGACCATTGCAGCATCCCCTTGGTCACATGATCAGAATTCTGATGCTTGACAACTGGCTCATATTTATGACGGTTGCAGTATCCTGGAGACCAAGTGATCTCCTCTTGTGACCTTTTGACAAGCAAAGCCAATGGGGAAGCCAAGTTCATTTAACAACCATGTTACTAACTTGACAGCTGCAGAGATTTGCTTAACAACCGTGGTTGTAAAATGGGGCAAAACTCACTTAACAACTTTCTCATTTAGCAACCAAAATTTTGGACTCAATTGTGGTCATAAATTGAGGACTACCTGTAATTAGATACTCATCCATATTTCTGCCAAGGAAGCTTTTCAAACTTTTCTAGGGTTTGGTTGACTTCAAATATCACATTATACCATAATTAACTATGGTCTCTATATAAGCCATGATTTGTCAGGGCTTATATAGTTTGCCTACCACTGGTCTATGGTGCCAAAAATCGAAAGGAATCTAGTGGCACCTTTTCCAATAATATATTTTATTAAAAGGCGTAGAGTTTGAGCTGCTGCTCCTTTCATCAGATGTTTGGAGTTTGATTGAAACTTGACAGCTTTATAGTCAGGCAGTTCAACACAGAATGAATGAATTACATATTGATTTTGTATTGCAGATTCTGTATGTTTCTGGAGTGTTCTGTAATAGTAGCTTCATCTTGGCTTCAACAGCCATCTTGTTGCCTTTTAACACCATTTCTTGTAGGAAGAAATGGAAAAGATGCTAAAGAAAATACCTCTTCCCATGGAGTATTCCTAAGACACAGATTTTATCATTCTTTTAACTTTTAATTTCATCTTTTTTATTTCTCAATTCAGTTTACAATCTTTAGCTTTCCTGATACTCTTCCATCAAGTAATAGCCAGGTTAATCTTTAACTTTGTAACCCAGATAAGATATTCATGTAAAAATTTTCATCTCTTTCTTGCCTCAACTGCCAGTTTTCAGCATTTAAATTTCCAAGCTCAGCAATATACTTGGAGAAGATTCAAACTATGGGATTGGGAGATCGATGTTGGTCTCATAATATAACTCCGCGGCCTTACTTAGTTAATCCTATTTTTATTAATCTACAAAAGTAACTTTCTGGAATGGTTTCATTACAGGGAAGCAATTTTCATGATTCAGTACAACATTCGCTCATTCATGAATGTCAAACATTGGCCTTGGATGAAGCTGTTCTTCAAGATTAAGCCACTGTTAAGGAGTGCAGAGGCAGAGAAAGAAATGGCCAACATGAAGGAAGAGTTTCAGAAAACTAAGGAAGAACTTGCTAAATCGGAAGCCAAAAGGAAAGAACTGGAAGAAAAAATGGTGTCTTTGTTGCAAGAGAAAAATGACCTGCAGCTTCAAGTACAATCTGTAAGATTAGTTTGCTAATTTTTTCCATAATCAGCTTTAGAAAATGTGGTGTCCTAAGTAGATAATTACAGACAAAGGCCTGATTGAATTGTTGTTTTTTAAAAATGTGTTTGTCAGATGGCAAAAGGTCAACTATAATGTTGACAACTGTATTTTTGTAAGCACTGTATTTCACAGTATCAACAAAGACATTAAGGAAGCCTGGTGTCTCATTACCATCACTTCTATGGCGACATGCTCCTGGTTCAGACCGGTTTGGCTGAACCAGTAGTGATGGTGACTGGCGGTTCAGAGAACTGGTAGCAATGGCGACGCGAGGCTCTGCCCACCTGCCCGGTTGTCAGTACTTCCTGGTTTTAGCCAGAAAAAAACCTGTTTTTTACCCTCTGTGCATGCGCAGAAGGGTTTACGCATGCGCAGAGGGTTCAAGCGTGCACGTGATGCACGGTGCGTGCACTTCCAAACCATTTGGGAAGATTTCACCCCAGTTCTATATCCATCTTGGATAGGATACAGAAGTAAGCTTTTCTTTCTAACTGTAGGTAGAGGAAGATCTCTCTGCCTCTGCCTCTGCCTCTGCCTCTGCCTCTGCCTCTGCCTCTGCCTCTGCCTCTGCCTCTCTCTCTCTCTGTCTCTCTCTGTCTCTCTCTCTGTCTCTCTGTCTCTCTGTCTCTCTCACGCACACACACACCCCTCATTATCTCCCTGGCTATATTCTGGACCCAAGCCATTTCGGCCTTTAATTCTTTTAGTTAAAAGAAGTTTTCAGGAGCAAAGGATGCAGGAAAGCTAATTAAATTCCATGGAGATATGCCCACTAGTTTTTCACTGAATTGTAAATCAATAGCAGCTTCTGATTTTTTTTTTTAAAAAAAAATCTCAAATTGAGCATCTTCATCAATTTAATTCTGATGGGGAATTCTGAGATACAGTTTATAATTAGCTCTTCTTAAATTAATATTTCAATTACAGCAAATTTACCACATGTCTCCTCTGGGTGACTGATCCCTCCTTGCTTTCCTCTTGAATGGTTTTCCTTTCTCTATAGCTGATGCTTTTGAGCACCAGAAGCAACATCGTTCTTGCTACATGCAAAAGAGAAAGCCATTCCATCACCTGCTTGGGAGAATTTGTTCTCTCTGCAACATTGCAATGCAGTAGCTATGTAGGATTCCTATATTAATTTTATCTTGTATTCATCTAGTTCTGTGATGGAGAACCTACGGCATGCGTACCACAGGTGGCACACGTAGTCATATCAGTGGACATGCGAGCTCAGCTCTGGTGCACATGCACACGCTGGCCAGCTGATTTTTGGGCCTTCTGGTCCCACCAGAAGTAGGGAAACAGGTTGTTTCCTGCCTGTGGAGGGCCTCAGTGGATGGAGTGGGGAAGGCCTGTTTTTCTCTCTCACTGGCTCCAGAGCCTTTCTAGGAGTCTGGGAAGGGTGAAAACAGCCTCCACCCCCGGAGGCCCTCCAGAGGCCAGAAACGGCCCATT
>JANHZT010003175.1:460133-474452 GCA_032468215.1 Stegonotus admiraltiensis
TATTTTGGCTGTGCACTGCCCTGAGTCCTTCGGGAGAAGGGCGGTATATAAATAAAATTATTCTTATTCTTATTCTTATTCTTACTTTTAAGGCCTCTCTTGAACACGAAGAGGGCAAACTCCTGCGAATCCAACTTGAGCTCAACCAGGTGAAATCTGACATCGAGAGAAGAATTGCAGAGAAGGATGAAGAAATTGATCAGCTGAAGAGGAATCACCTGAGGGTGGTAGAGTCTATGCAGAGCACATTGGACGCTGAGATTAGGAGCAGGAATGATGCCCTGCGGCTTAAGAAGAAGATGGAGGGAGATCTGAATGAGATGGAGATCCAACTCAATCATGCCAACCGTCAAGCTGCTGAAACACTAAAGAATCTCAGGAACACACAAGGATTGCTCAAGGTACATATTTACTTCTATATTAAAGACACAGTTGATATTTTTATTGTATCACATCTATTTTCAAAGACAAATATTGCAATAACCCATTTTAGGATACTCAAATACATCTGGATGATGCTTTGAGAAGCCAGGAAGATTTGAAGGAACAAGTGGCCATGATTGAGCGCAGAGCAAACCTCATGCAGGCTGAAATTGAGGAGCTCCGGGCAGCTCTGGAACAGACAGAGAGGGCCAGAAAAGTGGCTGAACAGGAACTTTTGGATGCCAGTGAAAGGGTGCAGCTCCTCCATACCCAGGTAGATAAGTTTTTCTCTTGAAAATAGCAAAAGTGCAAATATTTTTGTGCTTCCTAACTGCCCAAAAGGCTAGATAGTGTTCGTTCAATATCTAGGAATTTATCCAAAATGAAGAGTTTTAATTCAATTCAATTTCATTTTCATTTCATTTTCGTTTTCCTCTTAGTAGTCACCTCTATTCTGCAGCAATCATTCTCAAACCAACAGTTCTAGCAGTCATTTATTTTCCTTCCATTCCTGTTTTGGGTAGAGAATTTCAGTTCTTCAGTATCAATAATTTATTCTCTCTCACTCTGTCTGTATGCAGACTTGTGGCTTCTGTCTTTTTTGAAAAATGATTGACCACATTATTTTTTAAACAGAACACCAGCCTGATCAACACCAAGAAGAAGCTGGAAACAGATATTGCCCAGATCCAGAGTGAAATGGAGGAAACTATTCAGGAGGCACGCAATGCTGAAGAAAAGGCCAAGAAAGCCATCACTGATGTGAGTAAAATGAGTTTTTGCTAAAAAAAAAAAAGTTAATCAATTGACACCAGGCATTCTTTACTCTCATCTGTTTGCTTCATTTATTATTAGGCAGCCATGATGGCAGAAGAATTGAAGAAGGAACAAGACACCAGTGCCCATCTTGAAAGGATGAAGAAGAACCTGGACCAGACTGTGAAGGATCTGCAACACCGTCTTGATGAGGCAGAGCAACTAGCCCTGAAAGGAGGGAAAAAACAGATCCAGAAATTGGAGGCTAGGGTATGTATTTTTCACATATGAGCAATTGCATATACTGTAAACTTTTGATTTGCTTTCTCTGTGTGTAGTATTACCTGAAAATTCAGAGAAATATCAAAGAGCAAAAATATGGTCTGCACGTGGTCTGCCCAGCATAAAGTTGCCCTACATATCCCAAGGTTTGCTCGCTACATTTTTTTCATCACACTGATTCCCCTCCCTCCGCCGCTTTTGAATCCTTTTCACTGACTTCTAAAATATTTTTTAAAATTTCCATTAAAATTATACCACCTTTTTGCCTACTTTGAATCATTATGTATTCTCCACTTTATTCATATCCTTCTCCTTTCTATTAGTGTCACATACACATATCTATCTTTCTTTCTTCCCTTTGTAAATTCATGCTTTTCACCATTTCTACCTTCTAAACTGCATTTGTCAATATACCATGGTGTCTCTAGATGGAACATCAATATTGATTGATACCATCCACCATGGCTGTACACAGTTATGGCTTTTCTATAACATGTTTTCATAATATAAAACAGGGTTACCTGCCTCATTTGTACCCATGACACATGCAGCATTGCCTGTGATGTTAAAATGCCATTCAGTTTCAAAATATTTTTGCAAAGAATGTACAAATGCAGCCAAGGCCCAGTTTATCCTAAGCCTGCACGCATTATTTTAGGCAAAC
Organism: Stegonotus admiraltiensis; assembly: GCA_032468215.1. NCBI lineage: Eukaryota > Metazoa > Chordata > Lepidosauria > Squamata > Colubridae > Stegonotus > Stegonotus admiraltiensis. Next base: position 462,259 of record JANHZT010003175.1, read on the forward strand.
TAAGATCTCTAAATGTGGAGACTCTCTTAAAAGCCAAAAAACTTTCCCACATGCCACACTCTTTGAATGCTGTGATGGATGCTGCCAAGAAAGTAATGAAAAGAGGAATGGAGCAAATCATATAAAACCAAGTTGGGCAAAAATAATTAGAAAGGGAAGCATTCGTTTATATACTTATGTGTAACTAATCCTTATAGCCAAGTTTCCACATGCATTTTCATAATTTAGTGGGCATCTCTACTGCTAGAATTACATGTTTTAATTTTCTTTTTAATATCAGGTTCGTGAACTGGAGTCTGAGTTTGAGAATGAGCAGAAACGCAGTGCAGAGGCTATCAAAGGTGTACGGAAATATGAGAGAAGAGTAAAGGAACTAACTTATCAGGTGAGAATGGAAGCTGTCATTTATTTCAAACACTTTTAGGGAAAATAAATAAAGGTGTAAATAATTTGCATATTTACTCTCTCCATTCTTTATTTCCTTTTTTTAAAAAAATAGTCTGAAGAAGACAGGAAGAATGTTTTGAGGCTCCAGGATCTGGTAGATAAACTACAGCTTAAAGTGAAAGCATACAAGAGACAAGCTGAAGAGTCGGTAAGTACACAGGACAACCTAGTCCCAAATACTCTCCCTGCACAATTAAAACCCACTATGCATGGCGCATAAAATAATGAAGGTTAGTTTTGAAAAGGTCACAATTTATATTGCTTATGAATATAAAATTGTGTTTATATGAGAGCTTGTAAAGAGTCAGCCTATTCTTATGCACTTTGGATGAATGAAGACCTTCATGGAATTAATGTTCATCTTTTTAACCTCATGAGATTCTTTGTATGCGTACAGTTTGTATAGTTTGTATAGAAGTAAACTTTGTATAGTTTGAGATTTCAGATTAATTTTAGGCCCTTAAAAAGGTTCTTCAGAAGCATTCAGAAGAATTATTATGTTGTTGTTGTTTTTACTATTACTGGGAATTAAATTTGAATCATTTTATGCTTTTCTAGGAGGAACAGTCCAACGTGAACCTTTCCAAGTTCCGCAAGATTCAGCATGAGCTGGAAGAAGCTGAGGAACGGGCTGACATTGCTGAGTCCCAGGTGAACAAACTCAGGGTGAAGAGCCGAGAAGTCCATAAGAAGGTGGTTATAAGTGAAGAATAAACTCACCTGGAAATGGCAAAGTGACCCAAGAGAAGCGCAAAATGTGAAGCTCTTTGTCACTCTCTGTAATTACTGTTTATCTTTCCTTAATATCTAGAAAATAAAGATGGTAGAGAACTTTGCATACTAAAAACAGTTGTGGCTTTTCTTTCATTCTACTTCGTGCTAGAAACTGCAGATGATTTATGCACTTCTATTTTTCTATCTGGTAGGATTGTTTACTTAAATGAGTTTTATTAATATCTAATTATTATTTCTATACAGAAATACATTATCTATATAATGCCCATAATGTAATTTCCATGAGGATTATAATACTTTCCATAAAATTGGATTTCCCTTGGTAATAGAATTCCTTTGGTTGTAAAATTAAATGGGTTGCAGAATATAGAGACTTTAGCTGATCTCAGACAAGCTATGTAGGATTGGAGCTTATTTGGAGCACAGAGTACCAGAAAGGTAGACCAGGAGGTTAAAAAAAAGGAAAACTTGAGAAGTAGCAGTGGCAAATCACTGCTACCTTGTTATCAAGAAAACTACATGGAAGTATTGATGTAGTTATCAAAAACTGAACTTGATTTAGGGTAGCCTTGACCTATTAACTTTCAATTTTCCAGTATGAGGTTCCCAGATTTTAATGGGAAGGCATTTTATATATTTTTTAAATATAATGGGTAAAATATTATTTTACCCATTGATGAAGTGGGTAAAATATTGTTAGTTTAAATAGGCACAAACAGAACATATTTTTTATTTTTATACTAAATCCAATGAAAATACATTAAGAAGTAAGATGCTTTCATATAAGACTTTCATTTACTCAGCCATATTTCTTAGAATTGTATGAGGTATCCATGTAATCCATGTTTTCCTTTTTCCTTTTGTTTTTGCACTATAGAAAATGTAATATATTCCCTCTTCATATACAGTGTACAGCCATCATATATCCCTAACCAAATAGTTTGGGTTTTAGGTACTATTCTGGTACATAGTCATGCATCTGTTTTAAAGGAATCAGCTAAATGATAAAAGTACTATTAAATATACATACAATGGAAATAACACAGAGACTGATTAGGAATTAAAATGAAAATAACATGGGGGAATAAGAATAAATTTCATATTCATTACAGGGAACATTATAAATGAACAAACTAAACTTTGTTATACAAATAGTATTGGTCTTTTTCCAGAGTAATGATTAGATCTTGGAGAACTGAAATTTGAATAGGGATTTAATAGTCATCCGAACAGAAGGTAGAGCATGGTGCCTGCAGTTACAAAACTATATATAGTTCTAATAAGAAAAGACATTTTAGCAGTTGGGAAAACAATTTGTATATTGGACTGTACTACTAAAATATTCAACTCACACAAAAGAGGGCTGAAAAATTGTGAACTCACATATTGATCAGTTTGGGGAAGTGCTATTTTTGGTGTCAGTCTTAAACCACCTGTAATTCTGTAAGTCAGGGGTCTCCAAACTTGGTAACTTTAAGACTTGTGGACTTCAACTCCCAGAATTCTTCAGTTGGCCATGGGAATTCTGGGAGTTGAAATCCACAAATCTCAAAGTTGCCAAGTTTGGAGATCTCTGCTGTAAGTGATATTACTTTAGCCTGAATCTTTGGCATTGTTATGTAGTACTTAATCTTAAAAAAGCCCCTAAAATTTGAATAAAAATTAGCTAAGCACAAATGAAACTGACATTAACTGCATGTAGGCTTGAAAAATGTGCAATTAGTTGCACATAGATTTTTGACAAAATTTTATGAGTTTTTAATCTCTGAGGAATGAACAATAACCAATTAACCAGAAAATGAAAAAGTGCTGTAAAGCTCTAACCAATAATTTCATCTGCTTGTGAAGCAGATCAGTGCTAAATAATGTATAACTTTATATTTGGTTGTGCTAAGGATCAAGGAAGAGGAAGATGAAATTCTTGCATTTGATGGCCAACACATCTCTTAGACAATCAATAGTGGGTTAAACAATAACCCACTACATGTCCAGGCTCCAAACCAAAAACAACACATGGAGATTTTTCCAAGTACAGTTATTTTATTATTTCACACCTGTAGACAAAATCTTGCCAAATTGAGCACTCTAACAAATCCACATCTACCATATATTCTACCACGTACTCCAGAAATTACTAGGGAGGGTCTGTCTTCACTCTCTTTCTCTAACATATAACATTTGGACCTAGTTGCCTTTTACTCCTCTGGAATGTGCACACTCCCTCCTGGGAATCTGCCTCCTTACTACATTCCATCATCTAAACAAATGGAAAGGAAGGAATATTGCAAGCAGCCCCCATTCCTACAGTAACATTGCAACACTGAGGGAGAATGAACAAGCAATGCTTAGGTAAAGGCATGGAAAAGGAATGGCATAGATCCTGGAAGAAGAACAATGAAGTAAATTAACCTGATGCAGAGTTTTCCAAAATTGCACCCAAGAAAGGACACGTTAAAGGGAAGTTTGAGTTTGCCACTCAGGACTTGGCAAACCACATCGACTCCTTCTTGCAGCATACGAGAGCCTCAAGCTCCTTATACTCTTTTATTTTTCCATCATCATCATATCTCTTTCTCAATAACCTTTGGCTTGCTATTGCAAGGCACAAGTATCTCTTCCCAGCCTCTTCTGTTGCATGCTCTTACAGAACACATGCTCCTTATAACTCAAATTCTAAGCATGGTCCAAAGGGTGTGCGAATACTGTCTTGGTAATCATAGAAGGCATGCCAAGAGCCCCAAGTCTCCTATTCCTTACTCGTCATCATGACTATTTATCAGATGTTGTCTGAAAATAGTAGACAGGTTTTCCTATTCCAGCAAAAATGATTTATTGCACAGTAGGTTTTTGGGCATATCACAATCAGATTGGAATAAAATATTTTACAATTATAGTATCTGTGTTCCTCTGGCAGTAGCACAGAATCCAGTTATCCTTTCCTTTCTGCAAAGGTATCAATGAAAATGGTTTCCGGAAAAAAGAAAAATCACTTAAATGTTATTGAAGCTGTTTAAATGTGACCAAAAGTCATTTAAATCACTTTTTAAAAACTGATTTTTCAGGGGGGGGGGGGTCAGTAGCACTTTTAGCTTAAGATGCTTTTATTGAAAATGTTATAAGTTAATGACTTCCATCAAATATATTTAGAAATGATACAGGCACTTGCAGGAATGCAGTGGCTCAACTCTAAATATATCCAGGGATAATATGAGTAAGAATTATGTTTGCAGTCAACTTTGCCAAAACAATACTTGGCCAGAAATATTTGACCTGCAGCAGAGGAGGTGCTAGGGCTGAGCGGATATTATAAAAGAGTTTCTGGGACCTGCCTTATCTTTGATCTGCCTGAGCTTTGCCTACGGCTTCAAGGTAAGTCATGTGAAGAATGAACTTGGAGTTGGAGGGAAGGATCACAGGTAGGCCTGGGATTCTACACATCCTAGGGCCATCTTGCCACCTCTGGAACTAACTTCTCTGGGGACATTCAAACCTGTTCTTGAATATGTCTGTACATTTCCATTCTTTATATCAACATATTCTTGGAACTTTGGAAATCTTGGATTACAAAGAGGATCATCATCATCATTTTTTTCCCTTAAATTGTTTGTGTAGTTCTGGCCAGCCTCAAGGCTGCCTGTAACTTCTTGCAGAAGGTGAGGTAAGGCATAACAGGGCTAGTTCCCATAATATAGATAGCATTACAATACTCCTAATGTAGATAATATTATGATCCCCGTAATATAGATAAAACTGCATTTGAAAATGTGATCAACGTGTAACATCTAACACATAGTAAATATAAACAAATAATTTAAAAATGGAGATTTTATTTATTTATTTATTTTCATTTATTGAAATTGTTTGCCGCCCATCTCGCTACAAGAGCCTAGGAAGAATGAAAAGAATGTAAACAAAGCATTTTAAAAGTGAAAAAAAATGTAAGCAGTAAATATAAATGGATCCCCAAATCCATTCAGAAATTCTTTTTTTTTTAATTAAAATGTAAAATTACGATACTTAAAAAGCGATCAAACACTGGATTTTATTTCAGAACTTAAGTCAGCAAGGCTTAAGCCCCAGAAATCTTGGGCTGGATCTCTGTGACCCTCTAATGGAGATGTTTCATTTTGCTGGCCATGAAGATTATGGTTTCCTAGTTACAATTTTTTGGAAGATGCTTTACTTTCAGACACAGGATAAATCACAAAGCAGGCTTCTGTACTGTCCCTTTCAAATTTCTGATAAGAGACTGGAATATTTCTAATGCCAAGGATAAAGCAGGCAGTATTTAATTTCATAGACACCAAATGCTCATGAACTTCTCTTTTTCAAAACAGTAGAGTAAAAATATAATGGCATATGCCTACTTCAAAAGAAAAACAGCCTGGAGGCAGGAGATAGGAGTAGTTTCTGTTGCTGATTAAATTCACAGTTCCTTCATTAGAATACTCATCCCCTGTTGGAATACATAATAATTATAATATACATTATAAAAAAAGTAATTAAATATTTTATATGTTATGATCATATTTTATAGTTGTTCTGTGTACACAAATCACATTTTTTCACACTTATATACTCCACTTTCTTTTCTGCTTCATTTTTTTTATAAAATATGTGCTGAGTTTTCAGCAGAGTCCTGCTTTATTACCTATACTTAACCAAAGTAATCGATTACAAATTAGAGTAGGGAAATAGGACGCAGTTCTGCTGTATGCTGAATTATTATTCTTTCAGAGGATAGATAGCTTTCTCTCCTCCCCACTTTTCTCCTCTGCCCCACCCCTTCCCCCTCTGCCCTTCCCCCTCTCTATATATCTAGTCTGAGCTCCTACACTTCTCCTTTTGTCTATTCATCCATAGTTTATATTTTTTAAAAAAAAATTCTTTTGGATACCTTGAGTAAAAAGTTGAAGATAATAATAATGACGGTAGAAGGACTTAGACGACATGCTGATTTACTAACATCTACAAGTTTCTAATGGACCTGAAATGGCACATCTTATACTTTTTGGTCAATTTCTCTTCTCCCAGAAAAGAAAGCACAGGTTCCTTCTAGCAGGGAATGTTGTTTTCATCAAAGGAAGGCAATCTAGAAGAGTCTTGTAATCATAAGCAGTTATTTATTTATTATTTATTTATTTATTTATTTATTTATTTATTTATTTATTTTGTCAAGCATGTATGAGAAAACAAATATAACTATGAACATAACATATAAACATATAAGTATAAACAGCTTTAAGTATATACATAATAAATGAGTATGAATAAATGGGAACAGTAGAAGAGGGACGGTAGGCACGCTGGTGCGCTTATACACGTGCCCTTACAGACCTCTTAGGAATAGAGTGAGATCCACGGTAGACAGTTTAAGGTTAAAGTTTTGGGAGTTTGAGGATGTAACAACAGAGTCAGGTAGTGAGTTCCAGGCATTGACCACTCTGTTGCTGAAGTCGTATTTTCTACAATCGAGTTTGGAGCGGTTTACCTTAAGTTTGTATCTATTGTTTGCCCATGTATTATTGTGGTTGAAGCTGAAGTAGTCATTGACAGGTAGGATGTTGTAGCAGACCATTTTGTGTACTAAGCTTAGGTCAGACCATAGGCGGCGTAGTTCTAGGTTGTCCAGGTCCAAAATTTCAAGCCTGGTGGCATAAGATACTTAATAAGTACATTATTAATTAATACCTTATTAATTAATTAATACCTTATTAGTAAGGTACATAAGGTTGCTAAGTCCATAAGGCAGAAAGTTGCAAAAGAGACAAAAGCTAATAATTTAGCCTTTTAGAAAAGCTTGTCTTGTACCTATAACCTGATAGACCACCTTTCCTCTGTGTAGTTTTCTCTGCTGCGGTGTGCCTTGTAAACTGCAGCCATGTCGTCAGATGCTGAAATGGCAGTTTTCGGGGAAGCTGCCTCTTTTCTCCGGAAGTCAGAAAAGGAGAGAATTGAATCCCAGAACAAGCCCTTTGACGCCAAGACCTCCGTTTATGTGGTGAATCCTAAGGAATCCTATGTGAAAGGTGTTATACAAAGTAAAGAAGCAGGGAAAGTCATAGTCAAGACTGAAAAAGGAGAAGTGAGTAAAGGACAAGAAACTTAATTGTCAAAAGTTAGCCTTTATTAGATCAGGTCAACTTATCGATGCCTTTTCTTTCCTAGAATGTGACTGTAAAGGATGACCAAGTCTTTCCTATGAACCCTCCCAAATATGACAAAATTGAGGACATGGCCATGATGACCCACCTCAACGAACCTGCTGTCCTGTATAACCTCAAAGAGCGTTATGCAGCCTGGATGATCTATGTGAGTGAAGCCATGGTTTCTGTTTGCTACTTTCTGCTGGTGCAATACTGTGGACTCAAATAATGCATGTGTGACCTCTTAAAACCAGCAAGGATCATGAAAAATCTGCACAAGTACCCAATAGAGATTTTAATGATAATAGAGTCAACTGATTACTTCATGTTTTTACATGGTGTCTAGAAATGAACATGTTTAGAATAACTATCATATATTAAGAGAAGAATGAACTGATCCAAACAAAGTTCATAAAGAACAGTGTCCAATTTTGACAGCATCAGCCAACAAAAAGCCTGTTGAAATAGCACTCAGACTACAAATTTGCATTGTCCAAATAATCTATAAGTCAGTTTGGTGATCACATATTGTATTTCTGTGTAAAATTAACATTCATATAGAAAAAGGTGGGCTATATTATGCACATAAATAATGTGGGAGGCCTGTGTGCATAACCTCTGCACTTCTTATAGACTGATAATAGCAGTTTCTGCACAACAGAACGTGCTGTGTGCCTATTTTTTTTTAAAAAAAACCTGAACCTTTAGAAAGTATAGAACATATGATACTGCTCCTTTCGTGCTACACAGTAAAATTTATCATTTATTATTATTTCTTTATTTATTTTCCTTTCCAACTCTTTTTCTCTTCCATATAATTATTTTATGTATAATTCAGTTCCTTAGGATTTAAGGAACATAATAAATATAAAAAGCAAATAGATGGTGATATTTTGTGTTGTACTTTTGCAGACCTACTCAGGTCTCTTCTGTGTCACTGTCAATCCCTACAAGTGGTTGCCAGTGTACAACCCAGAAGTGGTGTCAGCTTACAGAGGCAAAAAGCGTCAAGAGGCCCCACCCCACATCTTCTCCATCTCTGACAATGCATATCAGTTCATGTTAACTGGTGAGTAGATGAATGTTTCTGGGGGGAAATATAATAAGGTAAGGAAAACAGGAAGAACACAGCTTTTGGAATTCCTTTCAGACTCTTAAGAATAGATGCTCCCCCTGAAGAGTATCCGGAAGCTTCAGTTGGTGCAAAATGCAGTGGCTTGCGTGGTTTTGTGAAGCCCTCGATGTGCATGTTTCACCTCTCCTCCAGGAACTGCATTGGTTGCCAATTTGCTTCCAGGTGCAATTCAAGGGACTTGGTGGTCACCTTTAAAGCCCTTTATGGCTTGGGACCAGGTTATCTGAGGGACCATCTCTTGCTGGTCAAATGTACACAACCCACTAGAGTGGGAAGGCAAGGAATGATGCGGGTCTCATCCTCTACGGAGATACATCTGGCAGGACCCAGAAGAAGGGCCTTTTTTGTGGTGGCTCCCTCTCTCTGGAACATCATTTGTCCAGAGATTACTCTAGAGAGACTCTAAAACTCTTCCGGAAGGCACTGAAGGCATGGTTCTGCCAGTGGGACTGGGGAACCCAGAGAGGGATGGAGCCCATTAAATGGCATGTATGAATATGTATTGTCACCAGGATGGGGGTGGGGGGCTATTATTTTATTATTTTTTATTGTTTTCTTTTGTTATTTTTATATGATGTTTTTATATTCATGTAAGCCGCTTTGAGTTGCCATGTGCGAGTAGGTGGCAATATTTATTTTTCTAAAATAAATACATATTTATTATGACCAATGACAAAAAAATCCACAAATAGATGACAAAATAAATACTACAGACAAAAAACAAATAGCAAATACAGCAATCAAATCAACTATAATGCCTATTATGGTTGTTAAGTCATGATGGTCATAAAATGAATCATATGTGACCAGGTCTGCTTTTACAACCATTTTTGCAGCAATCGTTAAGCAAATATGGAGTCATTAAGCAAACATGTTAATCATTAAGAGAACACCATGCCTGTTAAGCAAATCCGCTGCTTGCTATGGGGCATTTCTGCTGAAAATTGGAAATAAATGCTTTTTTCAGTAAAAATGATGTAAATTGTGGTCACATGACTGTGGGATGCTTCAAAGGGCCATAAATGAGGACCTGTTGCCAAGCTCCTGAAATGCAATCAGCTGACCACAGGAGGGGGGGGCGGCTGTTGGAAGTTTGGAACTGGATTGTAAGTACTTTTGGGGGGTCCATTGTAACTTTGAATCAGGGGTGCGTTCTACTTACCTTTACTACCAGTTCGCATCGTGACTGCCTGCGTGCTCTTCTGTGCATGCGCAGATCTACTTTAATGATGTCCAGGTCAGTGGGCGGAGCCTCCCACCGGTTTTACTACTGGTTCTTCCAAACCAGTCCGAACCGGGGGCACCCCACCACTGCTTTGAAAGGTCATTAAGCAAGTGATCATAAATTGAGGACTGCCTATAGGCAATAAAAGATAATATTGTCACATTTGAAGAAACAGAATGATTTTGATAAGACAGACTATGTTCCAGTCTAAATACAGACTGGAACACAGACTATGAAAATGTTACATGATGCATCTTTATACAAGGAGCAATACATGCAGGCCATATACTGAATGGCAAATGCTTCATACATCTGGGTTTTTTAATAATTCCCCTCAAGAACAGTGATCAGATGTAATTAGAATGTGATTTAAGAATAACTCTGCTCTGAGTTTTGAAAAGGGAAAGGAGAAGTCAGCAAGTTGTTGAGCTGTTGCCCAATGGCTCGCCCATACAGATTCACTGAAGGAAGTTTTGAGGGATTTTTTTTCTCCATAGCTACAGCCTGATCTGACCCTTTTTTCCAAAGATGATGTTTCTGCTGTCCTGCCTCACTTCTCCTGCTGATGGAGTAAAAGAGGTTGAGTTCTGAGCCCCTCTGCACAGCTTCTTTCAAAATCTTTTAAGTAGAAAAAATAAATAAAGACATGACTCCTTAGAATCTTTCTCCTTTAAATGACAGTGAAATGCTGAATTAGTTCTAGTGGTCAAGGTGTCTTAAAACAATTACATTGTTCTGCAAATTAAAATGGTCACTGGTGAAAGAAAAATAGATGAAAACTACTTATTTAGGATTTATGATACACACATAAATACAGTATATATGTGTACATAAATACACATAAATGTGTACATAAGTATATATATACAAATCAAATTTATATTTCACTGATAAAGAAATATAAATTTGATATAAAATGGTTTGTTGTGAATGAGACTGCTTGAGGGCTCCTGGATTGGAGCTGAAAGGCAAAAGAGAAGCAGCATGCTCCCTCCCACATGTTGGGGGTAGACCAGGTGCCTCGATAAAAAAATGCACACACACACACACACACACACACACACACACATACCTAAAAATGTGTGTGTGTGTGTGTGTGTGTGTTGGGATAAGGGAGTTCAACAATTTAGAGGATGTTCTTCTGCTCATTTATATTCAGAATGATGTAGGGGTGGGTTTGTTTTTGCAACATACCATTTAATTGTAAAAGTCACAAGTAACGTTTTAAAAAATCTTTTCAGATCGTGAGAATCAATCCATTTTGATCACGTAAGTATATGCCTTCTTAACTGGTCCACTTTTGTTCTGTTGATTTCTCTGAAATAAAATTAGAACAATTAGCCCTAATTGTTCTAAAAAGAACTGCAGGGCTACTGTGTATCACTGGTCAGCTTGAATACCGTAACAATAATGATTTCTCAACAACATTTGGCAGCCTGTTTTAGGATTCTTCACTGAACTGCGTGGAGATCATTGTAGTCAAACTAGTATAGCTGAGAAGTATTTAGAACAAGGATGGGAAAATTATTTTAGCTAGAAAGCCAGTAGCGGGTAGAACAACAGATGTTTGCACGAACTGTCATATAACTCTTTTACACACACATACATGCACAACAATAAGATTTAAAATTGAGATTCTTCCATTTGGCCTCCCCACTTTATGGTGCAATTAGATTTGAAAAACAACACCAACAAAACTGCAGCATGGGTCAGTTGAGAGATTTTCAGAGGAGAAATAACTCATATCCATGGCAGGCAGGTTTAAACTTTAAATTTTTACTATGTCTTGCGGAGCCAGAGTTAATATAAATTTTATTGGTAGGCAGATTAGGTGGAATGAAACCTGCAATTTCCTATAGTTCAGTCAGGCTTAGAAGGCCTTTCTGATTTTCCAGGCCTGAGGGCAGATGAGGCTATCCCCCATCCCTACTTCTTAGTGACCTGGAGTTAGAATCTCAATGAAATGATTTCTAACACATTAATGGAAGTCTTCTTTGAATCCACAGCGGAGAATCTGGTGCTGGAAAAACTGTGAACACGAAACGTGTCATCCAGTACTTCGCAACAATTGCAGTTTCTTCTGACAAGAAAAAGGAAGAACCATCCCAACAAGGCAAAATACACGTGCGCGATTTTTTTTTTTTTGGTAAAAGATGAAAAGTGAATACCTAGAAATTTTCTGTGATGAAACAAATTGAAATTAATCATGATATTTTCACTGAAGGGCACCCTTGAAGATCAAATCATCAGTGCCAATCCCTTGTTGGAGGCTTTTGGAAATGCCAAGACTGTGAGGAATGACAACTCTTCACGTTTTGTAAGTCCTGTGCGAAATAGGACCAAATACTTTCGTGTGTGAAAAACTGAATGCAGCTTCTCTTTGCAAGTTAATCTCTAAAACAGAGTAAAATTATCTCCCAAAATTTTTGATATTATGCCTTCTCTTCTTTAAAGGGCAAATTCATCAGAATCCATTTTGGTGCCACTGGCAAGCTGGCTTCTGCAG
>JANHZT010003176.1:81582-94408 GCA_032468215.1 Stegonotus admiraltiensis
AACTCTGGTTAGGGTTAGGGAGACAGAGCTGGAAATCAGGAAAGACAGCAAGAGGAGCCCTGTCTTGCTCCATGCACCCCAAAATATTAAAACATCCCTGCAAATAAGGCCAAGCACTTATTTCGGGTTTCAAAAAAATATAAGACAGGGTCTTATTTTCGGGGTAATATGGTATAAAGGGAGGCCATTTCTAAAAAGGGCTTTTAAATAATTCCTTACTAGAAAAACAGGCCAGCTGCAGCAAATTCTTTGAAAGCAATTAGCAATGACTGGTCAGGCCTGGGTTTTTTTTGCTGTCAAGCAACAAGGACCAATTTGTGTGTGTGTGTGTGTGTGTGTGTCCTGAGCATGTGAGGTGATCTAACTACGCAAGACCCATAATGGCATCGTAATACAATTCAGGAAATAAGTATGTCTGGTTCTGCTGCTGGCACCGATGCTTCAAATGATAGCACCATATGGAAGCCCATTTGAAAAAAAAATGTATCGTCTTCTGTCTGGTTTTTAAATCCAAGTTTTGCAGGAGGAGGGAGGCAATTTGTATTATATGTCCAAGTGTATTTTCAGAATTCCACTGCTGAGGAAGTTTCTTTTGAATTCAGCCTCGATAAAAGTAATACTAAAAAGTAATAATAAAAGCAATGAGCCACAGTGGCGCAGTGGTTAGAGTGCAGTACTGCAGGCTACTTCTGCTGCCTGCCGGCTGCCTGCAATTTGGCATTTCAAATCTCACCAGGCTCAAGGTTGACTCAGCCTTCCATCCTTCCGAGGTGGGTAAAATGAGGACCCAGATTGTTGGGGGCAATAGGCCGACTCTGTAAAACGGCTTAGAGAAGGCTGTAAAGCAGTATATAAGTCTAAGTGCTATTGGAAATACTGATACGGTTACTTCACAGCCATTAGAAAGTCATGCAGCCATTGCAATTAGCAAAGGGCGCACACCAAGTATTCGGGGAGAATAGATAGTGATTCTTTAATACTGTTATTTTTATAAGCCGCTGATTCTGAAATGCCAGCTTTGATTCTGTGCATGCATATGTGGTGCAAAAATGAAAGGAAGTGAAATGGCTGCAACAGAAAACCTGAGGGAAAAAATGATGGAAAGGGAGCCATCAGTCAGCTCAGGTTTATGAAGCTTTGAAGTAAAGCATAGTTCTTACAATTGCTAACTTCACATGTGGAAAATTCAGTGTCCTCACTTTGCTGAATACTGCCTGGCGGCTGGATGTATTTATATGGATTTACTTTTGCTATATATTCACCTCAAGACATTTGAGGCAGTCAGACTTCTACTCAGGTAGAGCTTCTGGCAGAGCAGGGAAATTGTGAGAGGTTAGAAGTTTTGTTTCCCCCCACCCTTTGCAGTGCAACTTTTCTCTGAAAATCTTGCTCCTGGCAGCCCAATCCAGCAGCAATCTTTTGAAAATGCAGTGCTTACAGAAGATGGTGACTCAGATCTGATCTCAGTGTTTGTAATAAGCATACTTATGCTAAAGTGCTGATTTTGGGATTGTAAATCAAGTTGAGGGGTAAACTACAGACGGCTAAACACCTCAGATAAAATAGCTGGAATTGATGCTTTTGAATTGCGGTGTTGAAGGAGACCCTTGAGAGTCCCTTGGACTGCAGTCAGTCAATCCTGAAAGAAACCAACCTTGACCATTCTTTGGAACAATAGATACTGAAGCTGAAGCCCAAATACTTCGGCCACTTAATGAGAAGAGAGGACTCATTGGAAAAGACCCTGATCAGTGGTGGTATTCAGCCAGTTAAGACCAGTTCAGGCGAACTGGTAGTGGCGACCTGCAAGTGGACTCCCCCCGCCCTGCCCCCCCCCCAGTATTATGCCGTCCTATTTAGCCACGGTTTCTAAGCCGCGTGCATATGTGCAAGCTGTGCGCGCTAGCAAAGTGCATGCATGGAAGGCTGCATGTATGCACAGAAGATGCGCAAGTGGAGCATGCGTGCATGCCCGCTCACATTTTTGGTGCGCGGCAAACCGGTGGTAAAATTATATGAAACCCACCTCTGACCCTGATGTTGGGAAAGAATGAAGGCAAAAGGAGAAGGGGATGGCAGAGGATGAGATGGTTAGATAGTGTCATGGATGCAATGAACATGGACAAACTCTGGGCAATAGTGGAAGACAACAGAGGGCTTGTCCATGGGGTTGCAAAAAGTCGGACATGACTTAACAACTGAACAAAAACAACAAATTGTACTGTCTTAAAAAGTCTATGTCAAGATTGAACTGCTTTGCTTCTTTCAAACCTTAAAGCTTTTCATCTTGCCAATGAACTAGCGGGAGGGAAGGGGGAAATAGAATGCTGAGAATGTGTGTGTGGACCGTGGGAACCTGGCAACCATCAAAGTCACCTCTGCAGGTGTTTAGGAAAGAGATGGACTGTTCCCATAAAAAAAAATGATGGTCTCATAATTGGACAATGTGATCACCCAAGGGTGGGGAGAAAGGGAAAGTATTTTATACCTAAACAAGCATTTGCGCAGGAAAACCAGAGCTAGTTTGGATTCTTCGGTACCAAAATGGTGTATCCAATAAAGTTTTACTTTTAGGAATTCAAAGCTCCCAAGAGTGTGTCCTTTTTTGAGGTTTACTAGTTGGACCATTGACAGTCTGCCTGAGAAGACAAGCCTTCGGGTTCAAGGGGAAAGGGAAAGGGGTAACTTGACTTTAAGATAACTGGACTTCAAATCTCAGAATTCCCCAGGTAGCCATGATGTGCATGATACCTAGTTGGGTAATGAGATGACTATAAGCGAATCACGAAACTCAGAGACTACCAAGGACTCCAAAGTTCAGGCCTGAGCTACATATATTCTCTTCTATTGGAACCCTTCAGATATTGAAAAACTGCTATCTTATTTTCCCAAGAGGCCTCTTCTGTAGACTAACGATACCCAGTGCCTTTAACTATTTCTCCTATAGTCTCTGCATATTGACCAAGACAAAAAGAGCCAGTGATGTCTCAAATTAGCAACGCTATGCCATCCAAGAGGAACTGCAGCAGAAATCTAGTGTAGCAACTTTCCATGATGCTTATAGCCGCACAGCTTCCAGAATCATTTTCCTTGGCTTCCTTCCTTCCTTTTAATTAGTAAAAGATGCCCACAGAGAAACACGTATCTATCTCCCCTCCCCCATCTATTCTGATTGCTTTCTTTTTCTTTAAACCAGGCTCACCAGGAGAAAAGGGAGAACGAGGTAACCCAGGTATCGGAACACAAGGCCCCCGAGGTCCTCCAGGGCCAGCAGGTAAATTAGATGTACTATAGAACTCTTTTTTTTTTAAGATAAGGAAGATTAGTTGCTTCTGCCATGCATTTTTTACAGGAAGGGCATTTCATGCTAAGCCTTTTTCTTCCAAAAATTATGTACCGATTTGGATATTCCTTTCTGGCCTTCTAGCATCAGGAATTATTTCCGCATTTTTAAAATTTCCTGAATACGTAGGAATGGCTGTATGTGCAATTTGGCACAGTATTCCATCCACTTTTATTTCTTCATGAATATATGTGCCCCAAATGAGTTAAGGAAGTTTTTATGCGGTGTGCGACTATTAATTTGCCCACAAACTGGTTGTATGCACAATTAACATCCACGTACAATTAACTGGCAGTATGTACAATTTAACATTTGAAAAGGTTGGCACAGTGCAGGTGCCTGTTCTCAAATCAATTCATAATTGTTCACTTTTCAACTCATTGTGTATCTCAGTCATTCTTTCTTGCTCTAGGACAGGGATCTCCAACCTTGGCAACTTTAAGACTTGTGGACTGCAACTTTGCCGGCTGAAGAATTCTGGGAGTTGAAGTCCACAAGTCTTAAAGTTGCCAAGGCTGGAGATCTCTGCTCTAGGAAACTTGTAAAAGCACAGTAAATTTTAAAATTCTGTCATCAGTTCAAACTCTAAATCAGAAGTGTCCATTCTTGGCTTGTGGACGTCAACTCCCAGAATTGTCTTCTGGACCAGAATTTCCCAGCCAGCCATGCCTGCCAGGGAATTATGGGAGTTGAAGTCCACAAGTCTTGAAGTTGCCAAGGTTGGATACTTCTGCCCTAAATATTAATGAGGGATTGACCTTTTGCAATAGGGCAGAGGTAAAATTCTTACAGTCGCTTCTTGTACCCCATAGGACTTCCAGGTGAGAGCCGAACTGGCACTCCTGGGCCTTCGGGATCACCTGGTCCCAGAGGAACAGCCGGTCGCACAGGTCCTCCTGGGGCACAGGGAACACCTGGACAGCCAGGGTACTGTGATCCTTCCTCCTGTGCCGGTTACGGAGCAGGTGGTAAGTATTCTTTTCCAACTTGGAATTTAGTTTTGCCTGTATTTTGCCCGTGACACCTGCCTTCAAAGCTAAGTGGTGAGGCAAAAGATTTCGGTATTCGGTATTTGTTGCAGAAGGAGAATTGCCGTTTACAAAACAAAACAATGCCTCTCTTTTATCATTCAGTGTATTCCTCATGCATATTTGCAGCCATTGTTGGAATCATTACTATTTTGGAACTGCCATTTTTATTTTATTTTATTAAAACAAGACCTTCTTTGTAACATGATTTCAACCAAGCAGAAATTTCGTTATGAATAATATGTGTTGATTCCAACCATGTTGGTTACTTGGTCACAACTGTGAGGAGAAAATTTCATTGACCTCTCTTTCCGATAGCTCTTTAATATACCTCTGGATTGACATCAGGAATGAATCTTGAAGCAAGTTCAAGCAGGCGGATGAACTTTCTGAGCCAAATGTAAATCTAAAGGTTACTCAGGCAGGAATGGTATTTGCACTAATTGTTTTACAAAGAGGCGATGTGACTTTCTAGTAGGAACAGAAAAAAACTTTATAAAAGTTACATAAAACTAGAAGTATTTTGTTGTGTCTGTTGCACTTATTATGATATTGCTATGCTATCCAACTAATCCGTTTCATCCCATCTGAATGCTTTATTCATGTAATTCCCTTCTTCATCTCTTGAGCTGATATTTTATATACTTCCCCTGAGGAGGAAAGAATAATTATCCAACTTTCTCATTCATGAGCTTTCAAACAGCATGGAAGAATGAACTTTGCTAACTAAGCCTCTCATTAAACAAAAATACATAATGTCGTAATAAATGAATGGTACATACACCTTCCAAGAACAGACTGACTCTTTCTACTGCATGGTTATATCTTAATTCCTCCCCCCGCCCACTAAAGCAGTGGTTTTCAAACTACTAAGTGCCCTCACAAATATTAAGAAGTTCCTCTAAAATAAGGGTCTCCAACCTTGGCAACTTTAAGACTTGTGGACTTCAACTCCCAGAGTTCCTCAGCCAGCTTTGCTTTGAAGTCCACAAGTCTTAAAGTGGCCAAGGTTGGAGACCCCTGCTCTAAAAGAGAGTGATTTGATGTTATTCGACCATAACTTATTCTCTTCACAGCAAACAAAATGCATTGAAAAGTGGTTTGACTGCTCCATCAATCTTCTCCTCAAACTTGCTGCCAAAAAATAATGTTCTACTCTCAAGGCTTCAACAAAACAAAGATAACCAACTTGATAAGGAAATGTGATGACAATTCTTGGAAAACCACTGTTTTAGAAAGAGAGAGGCCACAAAAAGGAACTGAGGGAAATTTGGCATGAATAGCTAAATTGCATGGGATCCTTCAATGTGTTGGGTTGTGCAGCATGAAACAATCCTTTGGATCTTGCAAGTTAAGAAGCTTTATAATTAATATTTAGTTACATCCAACCTTAGTGGCATGTCTAAGTTTAGGCATCCTTGATCAAACTGTAATGAATGTTCAACAAATCTTTAGGGAACAGAAGTTGACCACAACCTCTACATGGTATCCAAGTAAAATGTGACATCTTTTTGCAAACTTGAATGCATGCTAACTATTTGTGTGCAGCTCTTTGCAGATTCAGACTGGAAGAAAAACAAAACAGTAAGTATGTCAGGGGAACAAATTTAGATAAATTTAGATAAATCGGTGCTATTTTGTTTTTTTTTACTGTGAAGTTACTAATAAGGCCCTGCACGTTAATTGGCTCGATAGGTCTACACTTACGTGGAAGAATAGAATTTTATTAGTAGATAAACATTCTGACCCTTCTCAGCTAAGGTGGTGATTGTATTCTGCCTAATTTCAAGATGGATATAGCATTTGAAAATGAAAATAAATTCACTCTTACAAAGCAGGAGAATGGATTGTTAAAAGTTCTGCACCTGCCAAATTGCTTTGTTGTTTTGAATCGGTAAACAACTACACATAACAAATAATTGTGCATTCAAATTTCCAGAAAGATGTCTTTACAAATTCAATGAAAGATACAATTTGGCCTGGGTGCTTCAAACTTTGCATGTAGGTTTAAAATGCAAGATTAATGTATATACTTCAGCCTGGCCTCTGAAATGTCTTTTACTGACCTGTATGTTTTTCTTTGTTGTTCATTTACTCCTATCCTTTCCCCCTCTTTTCCCCACCCCTTACCATTGTTCATTTTCAATTTTAAAGGCTCATTCCCTTACAATGGCTACCAATATGGAAGGTGAAAGAAACTGATTTCGGGTAGAGTTTGTTTTTTCTTTCATTTGGACAAAGATCAGAAATGATTATTGAACTGCCTCACGCTTTTTCAACCAACAGCACTGATGGTTTAGGGCCGTGATGGCAAACCTATGGCACGCATGCCACAGGTGGCATGCGGAGCCATATCAGTGGGCACACGAGCATTGTCCTACCTCAGCTGCAGCACGCATGCGTGTGCCGGCCAGCTGATTTTTGGACCTTCAGGGCCTCCCGGAAGTCAGGAAACAGTCTGTTTCTTGCCTCCAGAGGGCCTCCGGGGTGAGTGGGGAAGGCCATTTTCACCCTCCCCAGGCTCCTAAAAAGCCTCTGGAGCCTGGGAAGAGCGAAAAATGGGCCTACAGGGCCCATCGTGCCATCGCGTGCCAAAAGTGTGGGGAGCGCGGGGGGGTCGCACATGCATGTGCAGGGAGGCGGGGCACATTAAATGATGGGTATGGGCACACATGCGCGCGACCCCCCGTGCTCCTGCTTTCAGCACACAATGGCAAAAAGGTTAGCCATCACTGGTTTAGGGCAACAGTCCCTGAACTTGACAAGACATATAATTGAAATGCAGTATAGACTTTATTTAGGTGCAGACCAAATTTTGATTTTTAAAAAAAAATTAAATCCTTTAATAAGGATTGCATGACAATCATTTCACATTGACTGCAATGTTCCGAATATGATTAATGCAACATTAGTAATAAATAAATAGTCCCACTTTTTGGAAGGTTATTATGTAAGATTGGGACAGCGTGGTAGCTCAGTGGTTAAGCGCTGGGCTTCTCAGCTGGAAGGCCAGCAGCCCGGGTTTGAGATCTGAGCACCATGTGATGGAGTGAGCTCCCGTCCTCGCCCTGGCTCCTAGCAACCTAGCAGTTTGAAAGCATGCGAAAGTGAGCAGATAAATAGGTACCACTACGGTGGGAAGGTAACAGTGCTCCATGACCTCATGCTGGCCACATGACTGTGGAAATGTCTTCAGACAGTGCCAGCTCAATGGCCTTGAAATGGAGATGGGCACCGTCCCTTATAGTCCAAATGACTAGCGGAGTAAAATCCGCAGGGACTCTTTTTTTTAAAAAAAACTATATGAGATTATTTATATAATTCTAAGAATTAACAACAAATTCCCTGGTTGGATTAATGTTGATTATTTAATTTTACAAGATTATTTTCTGATTATATATATATTTTTGATGTTTAAAATGGACTGTTTCTAGAGATGCTCTAGTTCAGGGGTGTCAAACTCGATTTCATTGAGGGCCGCATCATGGTTGTTTGACCTTGGGGGGCCAGAGTGGGCATGGTTAGGGTGGGTGTGGCCAGCTCGTCACTTGTGTCAGGTGTGCTTGTGGTGGCCTTGAGCGCTCTGCCAGTGAAAAGGGGCTCCCAAGCCCCGTTTTCGGCTGTCACGGCCTCCTGCAACCCTCTGCCACTGAAAACGGAGCTTAGGAGGGCCCTCAAGCTCTGTTTTCACTGGCAGAGGGTTGCAGGAGGCCTTGGCAGCCAAAAACGGAGCTCGGGAGTCCATTTTTGCTGGCAGAAGCACCGCTGCCTGGTCCTTCGCTGTTTCCAGGACGGTCCTGCAAGCCAGTTTGAAGAACCCTCTGGGCCGGATCCGTCCCCTAGGCCTTGAGTTTGATACCCCTGCTCTAGCTTTAATTCTTTAATTCCCTCTTGTGTTAATTGTGTCTTTCCTTTGTGGGTTAAGGTGGCTACGGGGATCCAACAGATCAAGACATTCCAGTTGTGCCATTAACCCACAATTCCTACCAACTGTATGATTCCGAGGATCTTTATGAAGATCAGCCAGAGCCCTATCTAGGATCCTACGCTTATCCTCACGTCGCACAACCAGAATTCACACCCGTGGATGAAGAAATGGAGGCTGCCGGAATAAGCCGCTTTCCGAGGAGAATTTCGAAAAGAAGTATCAGCTCTCCAAAACGCAATTGACGAATTTAAAAACACCTCACAATGAACTGCTTTTTATATTCTTTGTGTACGTTAGTTAAGCTAATGTTTAGGCCTCTGTCCGGTTGACCTAAATGTTGTCATGGAAACTGTTTGCAAGCATATACATTAAAGGAAAAAAACCACATTATATTGTACATGACCATTTTGACAAGACGGGAAAGAGCTAATTACATTGCATGCAGAAATTATTAACAGTTATAGCGGTTTATGGTTAAATGAAAACTCCAAAAGATGTATTTGTAGATGTTTATAGTTAGGTTATGAGTATGATTCAACGCAGTTTTCAAAATACTGCAATACCAGATGGCAAATTTGAATTAAATCAAGGAGACTTCTTCTTCTATTCTTCGCTGATTTTTTGTCTACATTTTAAATATGTGCTTCCCTCAGAGTAAACCTACTAAAGCTACTACTATGCCTGAGTTCTTTGAAGTTTTTTTTTTTAAATTATCCATATAAAGATGTGTATGAAGTGGGTTTTTTTTCACCCCACAGTATTCCCATAAATACCTGTTGGAAATGCACCAATAATTTATTGTGGGTCTAATACTACTCTGTTTTCTATACAAATAAAGTGGCAAACTTCTATAAATATTTTTTCTACTGTACTGGTTTTGAGACACCAGTGTTTCAATATAAAATTGAATTGTATGTCTGATTTTATTAAACCTCAATTCCAAATTCATGAATACTGATTATAGGCCAGTTAGCAAAATCCTGCTTATTTTAAGTGATTTGGATATCCTCATTTTCCCTGCTAGTCAAAAACCTATTCTACCCAGCAACATTGAAAATCACTGCTTAAGAACCATATTTGTTCATGGTCTATTTATTACTTCCAGCATTTATTCATTCATTCCACATATTGGCATCTAATTCCTCACATTTCTCTAGAATAAGGCTAAAAAATGTTACACATGTGAGATTAGCATGATACAATTTTTCCTCAGTATTAATGCTTGTTTAAAAGGTGTAAGATGAGCCTTTTTGATTACACTCAATGCCATATTATATGCAATCTCTTAGTATTGTTTGCCAGAAAATGTTGAATCCACAGCATGCTACAGGCAGTAATTTAAAGGTTATTTCTTTGTCATCCCCCAATGTTGCTCCTTATGAGTCAGAAATTGTTTTGTCATGAAGCCATTGAGTGGGCTCAGAATTTTTGAAAGCACTTTGATTACAACTGATTAAGTCAATATAATAAAAAAAGTTTTTCTTAAATATTTAAAACGCAAACATCCTGAAGTAGCTTGAAGGATGTAACTCTCACTGGACTTATAGACAATCCTTTTCAATTGGCTTGTAAGATCTTTCTTAATAGGCTCTTGCTTGATAAGACACAAATGGATTGAATATTTTTTACTTAATTCAATATAATAAACTTTTCCTTAAATATTTCCATATCTACAAATGCAAATATTTTGAAGTAGCATTGAAGAGTGTAACCCACACTGGACTCTAAACTAACTTTTTCCTTTTGCTTGCAAGATCTGTTTTAACAGGCTCCAGGTTAATATTACACCAATGGATTGAGTAACACTTTATTTCGGCATACCATAGTTCTTTTCTAAAAACATACTGTTTAGATAAGAACTAATGCAAACCTGTAATTTAAATTTTGATTTTACCTTAGTGGCTTCTAAAACTCTTTTATCAGTAATATAGTCACTCAGTAATATATAATATATCAAAAAACTAAAGAGTAAGGCGGACTAGTAATTTTATCAGCAATGCAAGTGAACTTCACAAATTATTGGTGGATGCTGATTACACTATATGACAATTAAGCTTCAGAGAATTATAGAGAATAGTCAGTAGAGAAGGCATTGAATATGGATTACTCAATGAAACTCTGAATTTTGAAAAACAGCAGTTTGCATTTATAATACATGTTATACAGTAAGCAAGGACTAGGATATAGTACTTCTGTACCCACTGAAAACCACTTTTAGTTTTGCAACTGAATAATCAATTTGTAGTCATAACTATGTTTTGAAAACTCTGCTATTTCAAGAGAAGAAAAAAATATCTAATTCCTTTTGATGACAATTTGCTACTAATGCTAATTTAATTATCTTTAAATGTTTTGTTGTACGTAGGCATGCCAGAAATAGTAATGAACATATGGGTGGTTTGAAATTTCCCCCCCCCCAAACTCTAGTAATGCTTAAATTCTGGAAAATTAACAGATGTTGCCAGATGTTCCTGCAAATTATGATCATTGTGAAGTGTTTAGTACAGGAGGAACAGTGAAAGTATCTACATTCTCAATTCAGGCAGAGGTTTTGCCCTGTTATCTGGATTTCTAACCAGATGTGCAAACGTCTTCTAGAGCAGGGCTGTCAAACTCCGGGCCCACGGGCCGGATGTGTCACGCGCTGGCCACGCCTGGATGTTTTCCCCCTAGCAAAGGGGGAAAACATTCCAATATGTCATGTGACGCTGCCGTGACGATGTGAGTTTGCCATCCCTGTTCTAGAGGGACTACAATGGCTCTTTGGTAGCTTGAATATTTTTGCCTCTGTGCAAAAGTCTGTGCAAAGATATAGATGCTATGTGCCTGGTTACTATTTTGTGGCTTTCTGAATGTTGCGCTTTTAATATTTTAACTGAACCTATGCCATTTGGGAGGCCCATGGTTGACAAACTTGCTTCTAACATTAACAATGTTAACAATGTCACACACTGACATCTAAAGTGTAGCCAGAAGAGAACCCTAAACCCCAGTACAGCTCATTTTCCTTCTGTCAGAAGGGGATAATAAAACATTGCCAACCGGTGCATAATTAATGAAATTCATTACCATAAAATGTAGTGATGACCACTAACTTGGATGAGGTGAAGAGAGAAATCGAATTGTTTGGGACACAGAAATTATCATTAGACCACCTGTGTTAGACGTAGGGACTGAATGCCGCTAACATAAAACTAACTCAACAGAACACTTATCCATAGAGTTATTTTATGTTGGTACAATACATCCCTGTTGTTACTATTTATTTATTTAGCATATGGTGATGTTACCTTAGTCAGGAGACTACAACCCTAATGCAGAATAGTAGTTTGGCTACCTAAGATTGCTATCCCTGTTTGGTTCACGCATGTTTTCCAAGGTGTGCCATGGGGTGAGCTAGCTCTGCACCAGAAAGAAAGGTGAGCGGCATTCCTGCAGCGACATCCGGGACTCTCTCTCTCCACTGAAGCTGCCTCACAAACAGATGTTGCATCCGGGAGGGTCCAGCACCAGCAGGATTCTAACCGTCCACATGAAGCGCCGACTCGTCTTCCCATCTAAATGGTACCTATTTATCTACTCTAATATTGTTTTGAACTGATAGGTGGGCAGAAGCTGAGGCCAGTGACAGGAGCTCAACCCGCCATGCAGTGCTAGGACTTGAACTGCTAGTGCAAAGACCATCTTCAGGGTCAGTATGCCACTGCGCCACTGCACCTCGTATCCCTGTGGTCTAAATAGATGACTGAACGTGGTGAGATTGAGGGTGGTAGTTATCTATTATAGCGCTTAATGTAGAGTTCAGTCTTCTGAAAGAGAAGAGCTGCTAACATGGGAAATTAAATGTGCTTTCACTGGTTAGCTCCAGCCTTCAGCAGGATCATGAAACCTAACAGCTTGCTCAAATATTTTAGATTTAATGAAGTAAGTATGACATAGAAGTTCAACCAAAGGACAGAATGATATATGGAGTTAAAATATACACATTATTTGCAGGAAAATGCTATTTATTACTTATTTATTTCAGCTGTTTATTGATCTCTCTCTCTCCCACCAAAAAGGAAGATATAACAAAAAGAAAAATGTACCAACTAGTCTTGGTTTTGCATCTTATTAAAGATTTTTTAAAAATCAGTAATACATAAACAATAATTTAAAGTAGATAATCCAATGCTTATGCAAACAGCCATACAGTAAAAATTCTGGGAGGTTCTTGACATTACAAAGTAATAACCTTCTCTTTGAGTCTTTTACATTCTTCCTATTACGTTGGTCGAAAGTCGTCGGGCCTGTAAATAAAAGAATGAAAACTCGTTAATTGGGATCTAATTGAAATTTATCTTAAGGGAAAAAGGCAGAACAAGAAGCAATGGATGGAAACTAATCACGGAGAGAAGCAACCTAGAACTAAGGAGAACTTTCCTGACTAGTTAGAACAATTACAGTCAGCGGAACAACTTGCCTGCAGAAGTTGTGAATGCTCCAACGCTGGAAGTTTTTAAGAAGATGTTGGATAACCATTTGTCT